>CABHPH010140970.1:33144-44760 GCA_902168325.1 Peromyscus nudipes
ATATCAGCATCAATATCAAAGAATCAAGACATGTGGTAATGAGGATGTTACAGTAGCTGAAAGTTCAGCCACAGAGAGGAAAGAAAATGTGCAGGAGAACCACAGCCCGGCCACCCACTTCCTCCTGATGCCTCTCCTATGAGGAGATGAAAGATTCCACCAACGACTCAGGCAACAGCAAGATACCCAAGGCTTTAGCTCCTTCTCAAGCCTACAATGTACTCCAAATGTCAAAGACAATGGTGAAGGCTGACTCCTTCCACACAGACTAGTGAGTGCTGAGGAGCCCAGAATGCAACCTCAAGCAACTTAACCTGTAATTCTTGGGATTGCCTTTTCCTCAGAGGCCTTCTCTACCATCCTGTCTGTCTGACCACATGTGGCTCCTCATCAGCTCATATAATAAATAAATATACATTGCCCCCTATAGCCACTACTAGGTACTTGGTGGCCATAACACCCTATTTTTTGCACATCATGTCAACAAATCCCATCTACATGCTGTAGCTAAGAAACTAGAGGTCTGAAGTTAAGTTAGTCAAGGTCTTACAGCTACAGGTTGCAGAAGCCACAGCTTGGGCATCGGGCCTCTGCCCTAAACCCTTCTTACTTCAGTGCTCCCTGCTCAAAGGCTACTGCCAGCAGCAGCTTGGAACATGAAATTGGCAGCCCAGGCATGCAGAAAGTACCCTGTACTTTGGAGCTATAGGCCTTGGCCACAATACATGTCTTTGTTAAACACTGTTTTTTCTCACCAAGTAAGAAGCTGAGCTCTCCACTGTGGTCTGGGGGGAACCCCCAGGACACCTCAAATGTGCCTCAGAAACCACCCACCATAGTCAAGGAAGGGGAGCCCAGACGGTAGGCTCCAGGGTCCCACCTCCCTCTTCAGTGTGTCCGAGCTTTTCCTTCACTGGGACTTGGGAGAGGGGAAGAGAGGGAGGGAGGCAGAAAACCACTAAAGTAGACAGCAGCTAAGAAGGAGGAAGGGAGATGAATCAATAGAGGAGAGGAGACATCTGGTCACCATATCCCCCTTAGAGGGCTGGTAAAGGACTGTGACTTGTGGGAAGGAGCCCTCCTGGCAAGCACAGAACACAGATCTTTCTGTCTTTTCCCCTGGTTGAAATAGTTCTTTACTCCAGACACAGACTCTTCATTATAAACGCAGTTTTCGCCTGACCCGTTTGATTCAGTGGGATGATTACATCTCCTTTTCCTTACCCCAGCTGGCCACTCCTCTAAGGCTGTCTCCTCTAGAACCAGGGTCTGTGGACTCCCAAAGACAGATACCACTCACTGTTCTTTCACCCCCTCACAGGAGAGGCATCAGGAGGAAGTGGATGGCCGGGCTGTGGTTCTCCTGCACATTTTTTTTCCTCCCTGTGGCTGAACTTTCAGCTACTGTAACATCCTCATTACCACATGTCTTGATTCTTTGATACTAATGCTGATATTCAGATTGGACACACACATGCATACAGCGGTCCAATCTGAGTACTCTATTGCTGTGGAATAATCCTTTTGTACACTGTGAAGATTTAATAAAAAGCTGATTGGCCGGTAGTCAGGCAGGAATTATAAGTGGGACAATCAAACTGAGGATGCTGGGATGAAGAAGGGCAGAGTCAGGAGAGTTGCAAGGAGACCAGAGAAGAGAGATAGACATGTCACACTGAGAAAGGTACCAACCCATGTGGCAAAGCATAGGTAAGAAATATGGGTTAATTCAAATGTAAGAGCTAGTAACAAGCCTGAGCTATTGGCTGAATATTTATAATTTATATTAAGTCTCCGTGTCAGTTATTTGGGAAGTAGCTACCAGTTACTTGGGAACAGGCAATTGGGACAGGAAAACTCCACCTACACCCTGTCCCTTTTCTTTAAGGAGCCAGAAATTCTAAGTGAGTATGTGGGCTCTCAGTGGGTATCCAGTGCTTTCTGTTCCTCCAGTGAAAAGTCAGATGAGCCTTTTCCAATGCCCAGTTCTCCCAAGGACAATGTTCTTTATTAGCAAAACCGTCCCTGAGAGAACACTTCCTTCCTCTTTTCACTGAATTTCATCTTCTGAAACATTCTTATCATATGAATAAAGAGGAAATCAGCAGATAATGATATCCTAGGTAAGCCGACTGCTTTTCCTTTCAGCATCTTATTCTAGCTGAGCAATTGAAGGCAAAACATTGGCCCTACCTGAAAGGAGGTGACACTGAGGAATAAAGTCATTATCAGATTAGGTCAAGACCAGCAAGCCAGATGTCAAGAACCAAAGTCCCCGAGGACACCTCATACTTTGTCACAACCATGACAGTAGATAATATGTATGTTTATTTGTCACGGGCACTTCCATGACTTCAAATGTTATTTAAGTCACACATCAACCCTCTGAGGGACAAATATTACTTTCCTCACTTACAGATGTGGTAACTGCTAATTAGGTTAATTAATTCATCCAAAGCAATTTAGCCATTAAATGGCTAAACAGGACTCTATGCTAGCAGAGCTATGGGAGCCTGTACCCGCTGTCTGAAAGTGCCTCTCTACAGTCTCAATGACTCATAAATCTAAGCTGGATGAACCTATATCCTCAAATGAAAGAGATATCCTGCATGTATTCCTACCTCTGTTCATGAATATAGAGATACGCAGGTACATCTGACTTCCATGGTGAAGACCCAGCATGACCCTTCACAGCTATGAGCTACCCTCTTGAACAGGTTACTTCTCTCTGCCTCAGTTTCCCCAGTGTAACATGACCAGGACACTCTGCTCACAAAATTCTTGTGAGGATCAAAGCAGCCATTACATACAAAACATTTAGAGCAACACGGGGCACACATTACATGTGACTCCAATGACAGTTCTCAGAGACGACGGACGAGGAGGGAAACTCACACAATCAGAATTTATTTCATTTATTTTAAGCCTTTCGTCTTTCTGCTATATGAGTTTAAAAAAAAAAAAACCCTCTGATTTGTTCTCCAGTCACACTCTCACAAATTTACTGTTCTTATTTTCATTCATTCAATACTTAGTCCTTTCTATTTTGGTTTTTATTGTGTTATTTTGAAAGAACTTACAGAAATTCCAACATGGGAAAACTGGGAGACTGTTACTGTATCATTATTCTAAGACTATCACTGACTCATAGCTTGTGGAATTGAACGTTTTCTTATGTCTTAGTATAGGGTCAATATTTCTTCATCTTCTATATATGTTTCAAAATACCTTCCATTCAGCTTGTGAAAACAAACACTGAAATCCCATCCCCACTTGCTGAGTTACTGCCTACCTGGTTTTGGGTCTCAAGACCTAAGCTAGATCCAGAGTAGAACAGTGAACATTCTCATGAGAGGAAGGAGGTGAAGGGAGGCCTCATGGGTAGATGTTACAGCTGCAAGTAGTTAGAAAGGCTAATACGGAACAATGGTCATTCTGGACTTCTCTTTGATATGATCTAAGCTTTATTACTACGTTACCTTGGAGGAGGATCTCACATTTCATAACCAACCACCACACCCAAAATACTCTCCTTCTCCCCTAAGGGCTTATGTGTTCCTGCATTCATCCAACGGGAAGGACATCTAACATTTGCCAAGTAATAGTCCAAGTGTTGGAGACTCACAGGGCAAACTCAGCATCCCTGGCTCCAAGTTCTCTCCGGCTAAATTGGGAGACAGCTGGGCAAATAGATGACTCCAATATTATGAGGAAGGGGACAGCAATTATAACGAGAAATTATACACAGAAGACAGGGTGCCCAACCTCACCCGAACATAGGGAGTCTTTCAGAGACGGGAACTTATAGGAGACTGTATGCAGAGCAACATTTTGAAAACCCTGTGAAAACTGAGTGGATTTACTCAGAGGAAATTTCCAGCAAGACCAGTCTGAGTGAGAACACCACACCCTGCATTCACTCTCATCCTTGAAGCCAGGAGAAAAAACTCACAAAATACTTTCTTCTTCCTCCTTCTGAGCTCAGCTCCCCTTTAGCTTTCAACCCCTGTCCCAGTCTCCTATCCCTGACTTTCTCTCCCTCCTCTCCCTCCAGTCCTGGCCCCTGAATATCTCTTAAGGACACAGAGAGGAGGAAAGAGCTGACAATGTCTTATTCCCTCCTCGGCTCTCTGCTGGATCCTTCCTTTCAGCCTATCCCCCAACCTCTTTCCCAGCATGATCCTTCTATAATACTCAAATCACAGCTACAGCAGGTAGCACTGGCTGAACACTGGAGAAGAAAGCACTTCCAAGGTATGCACTTTCTATTTATCACGGCATTTAATCCCTGCACCGATCTTCCAGGTACTAGTGGCGAAAGATGCCAGCTACCCTGCCAACAGTGTGTGCCTGAGCCAGGGGAGCCTGTTCTCAACCAACTTGCCCTAGCCCCATGCCCACTCCAGCTGCAGCATGTAGCCCTGGCCCAGGGACATGCATTTCCAAAGCACTATAAAGCGGATGCCATGCCAACAAAGTCATGAAAAACCAGGAAAGACAAAGAAACTGTCTAGGGACAGAGGAAGCTAAGGAAGCATGAAAAGTAGACACAATGTGGTGTCCTGGCTTAAATCCTAGAACAGAAAAGGGATTTTAGTAGGATAACAAAAACACCCAGATAAAGCCTGGTGTTCAGTGAGGAATCTGGTACCAGTATCACTTTCTCTCTTTGATGAAAGTACATTGAAAAATGTGATGTTAACAAGGGTGAAACTGGGTGAGAAGGAAGGATCTCTCTGTACTATCTTTGATAAATCTGAAAGTATTTTTTAAAAAAGAAATTATTTAAAGAGCTAATCAAACCTCATGCATACCAAACTGCACTAACCCAGACAGCTGGCGTACCCAGACAGTACACGCTCTACTAATCTCTTTAAGCGGGAGCTGAACTTCACTCTGTCTCCAAACACACACACTGGGGAATGTTGCCATAGAAACAGCCAAAGGCCATAAAGCAGGGTGACCTAACAGGAAAGACAGTGGTGGGAGAACACTGAAGTGTGGCCATACACAGAGGAGGCTAAAGACAAGGTTTGTCTGGGATTACAAAACCTGCGTGTAGGTAAATCCATCAACAGCGTAACTCCGATCACTTACTGGATGGTTTAGTGTTCAGCTTTTTACGCTTCAACTGGGAAAGAAAGAAATGATGTATGTGTGGTCTGCTTTCTTCCAGGGCCCAGACCTGGCAGGACTGGAAGCTCCTGACACTGCAATACTCACAACATATGGCTATGTTTGTATCAACAAAATAAAGAATCTGTGGGAGTCAGGGAAGGCACAGTTATGTACTTAACCTGGGAAGCTTTCCCATGTGATGACACCAGAGACTAGCCTTAGGGGATGAGAGGGACTTTACCAGGGGAAAAATGAGGTAGCTGGGTTTTCACTTAGGTAGCCACATATCCGTCATTGTCTTTCTGATCAAACACAGCCTCCATGACATCCTGACCTGGAGTTTTGGTAAAGGGAAGAGCCTTGGAATTCATCTACCCTGGGGATGAACCAGTGACTTTTGGCTTCATTAGCAAAGTCATGGATTCCCTGAGTCAATGTTCTACTCCAACCAGGTAAAGTTTCACCAACCACAGGGAGTAGAGCAAGAAATGTCAATCATAATAATGAATGTATTGTTTATCCATTAAATAATAAGAAATGAATAATATTTAAAATGTGTAAGGGATGTATAAGAGCCAAGCAGGCAGAGAAGGTGTTAACATGTGACTACCATGCAGAATGCTGGGGACTGGGGCCCCAGGGGCCTTTCACCACCTCCTATTGCTTGGGGGGAGAGGGTACACAGTGCAGTGGGAAGTGGTCTGATACAGTGTGGGAAAATAATTCAAAGAGGCAAAACAAGTGTGTTCCCAGCTGAGGATGGATCTCAATCAAATCCAAGCCTCACATCCCTCGCCTGGAAAGGAGAAATGGCATACATCGCCGCCTCACCTTATAGAATTGAGAGGACTGGAGAGAAGGTGTGCCGGGCATCAAACCAAAACCCTGCCCAATAATAATCCGCTCAATAAGTGATGCTTGCTGTAGTTCACAGGACAACAAGTCTTAAACAGAAGATACAGAATACAAAGAGTAATTCATGAAGAAACTAGTGAAGCTGGGCACAGCGACTCACAACTTTTAATACCAGCAGTTAGAAGGCAAAGGCAGGCAGATTTCTCTGAGTTCAAGACCAGCTTGGTCTACACAGTGAGTTCCAGGACAGACAGGACTATATAGTGAGACCTTGTCTTAAAAAAAATAAAAAAAAAAAGATAATGCAGTTAGTGGACAGTGGTTTCAAACCTACTCCATGGTAATAAATTTTTTAAAAAACACTAACTTACTTAGTTTCAAAACAACATAGAGCTAATTAATGCAAGTGGCTGGACTGGACAGAGTACTCTAGGCTGCAGTTAGGGACAAATGAATGAACGAACGAACGAACGAACGAATCCTTTAAATAATGAAGCTGGGGAGTGGGGCTGGAATAACAGCGGTAGGGAGGAAGCACTGGGAGGGAGAGAGGACAGTATGGACACGCTCCTGCCAGTCCCCTAACGTCCCCTCCAAGCTCACAGGAATAAAAATAAAATTAATCCCCTTCTCTCATCCAAGCATTTTCTCTCTGGCCTCCAGCTGATGGGTCTATAATCCCTACACAATCCCTACCACTCTCATCTCCGCTCCTGTCTACTCACAGAAAAACAGCCCTCCCAGGAAATGAATCCTCCCTGGTACAGGGAGGAGGTGAGGAGGGAATCCAGACTGGTCAGAAATCCTATTACTAAAGAAGGAATCTCAACAAAGGGCAAGTTGGTATGGTAATATTTATTATGCTCCAAGGCACAGAACAGGGATGGGCAAACACTCACTGACTAAACTCAACTTTAAAGCAGAAGTATAGCCCCTTATTTCTGACAGGATTACCGCACATTACTCTAAGGAACTCTGCTCCCACAGAGATCCGGAACTTCTGGTGGGGAAGGACATGGGCAGGCAGAGTGAAAGGTTAAGCCTAGGCTGTAGAGCGGCTGATTCATTACCGTCCCCTAATGGCTCTGGTCTTAAACGGTCCCGTATATCCAAATCATCTAGTTTTGTTTGTAGGGGGGAGCCAAAGTCTTGACCTTGATTCTATACATCACTGGCTACTCAGTTTTCATTATGAGGTTTTACTTTGTTTCTCTTCCATGAAATACATTTGTTTTCCCTCCTTGACCAATTATTCTTTAAGGTTAAGGACTTTGTACAATAATTCTGTCAAACCTCTTATGCAGCAGGATACAAGCTAAATTCGGTGCTAAAAGTTCTGATTATGCTGGCCAGGATGTACTGTAAACACACACACACACACACACACACACACACACACACACACACACACTCATCTCTGCTCCACACCACACCACACCATACCACACACCTCTTTTGATGTTAGCATGCATGTTTTTATGTTCTTGATGCTTTGTATATGAAGCACTCACCAAAGACAGAGAAAATCTAGGATCCACACCTTCTTCCAAATAAATTCTATTTGGAGAAACTACATTAGAGTTGAAGAGGGGCCTCCATTGAAAAACTACTGCTGGGAATAGCACCCCCAGACTCATCTCCTATCTCCCAGAGGCCAGCCAGCAGGGTCTTCCTACTGTTGCTTCTATCACAAGAATCACACATCACACCGCCTAGTCCTCTGTTCTCTCTATCCAACTGTGAACTTCCTAAGTGCCAGAAACAAATGTTGCTCGATACCACATCCCAGCATCAACTGTGGGGCCTGGCACACAATAGGCACTTAGTAAATGCTTACTGAATATAAACAGGAGCACACAAGAGGTTTCTGGGGCAGGAATTGTCCAGCAGATTCAAAGTTCAGCTAGTAAAAAGCGGGTGAGAAGAACAGAAGGGCTGGGTGCAGTCACGGCATGTTCCCAGCAAACTTCTAGGTCAACAAGAAAAACGCTGATGGGAGCCCCTGAGGAGGAGCAGTCGGGAGATAAGGTAAGCCAGGTCCCGTGACTACAGTCTTAGACCCTTAGGTTTAGGGAGGACATTGCTCCCAGGGAGCTAATTATGGACAGCTCACATGTACTATAGTAGATAACCATCACTGATTGTCACAGATTATCTCTTTTCGCCTGTCCACTGCCCCTGGGGGAAAGACTGATGATCACCTTGACAGGTGTGACTCTGGTGCCTCAATCCTTGCGGACTCCAGAACAGTAAGACAAAAAGCATTTCACAAAACCACACACTCTCAGGGTTCATGGAGGTCTTCAATCTCACACTTCTTCCCTCCCTCAAGAGACGCTCAAATTCCTACAGCACTCAACACCTCAACAATCTTCCTGCTTGCCTCTCATGCTAGAGGACTCAGTACCTGTCCAGCTGGCCTGCCCAATTCTTAAGCAACCAATTACATTTTTTTTTCTTCTGAGACAGGGCTTCTCTGTGTAACAGCCCTGGCTGCCCTGGAACTCACTTTGTAGATCAGGCTGGCCTTGAACTCACAGAGATCCTCCTACCTCTGCCTCCCAAGTGCTGGAATTAAAGGCATACGCCACCATACCTGGCTGCTAATTATGTTTTGGTTTTTTTGTTTCTTTTTGGGTTTTTTCTTTACTTACTTTCTTAAAGATTTCTGATTTCTACCCATCAACCCCACATCTTTCCCTCCTATCTACTCACGGCCAAACTAGTCTCAAGCACATGACACAGCCCCTGCTATCTGAAGGCAGCCATCACCCTCTCCCCCCTGGGGTTTAGAAAGACATTGCACAGTCTGCTCAATGGGAAATGTATTGCATTCAGGTTAGCAAATGTTTTTTGTAGATAACAGGAATCAGAGAGAGACCAGGCCCTATCTTGTTGCCAAAAAGGAGGTTCCTGGGATAAGGGACAGGAAGAAAGGGATGATATACCACGAAATGGTAGATAATGCACAGAAACCTTAACATTCTTCACGGAAACCATCAATAAGGGCAGAAGCATCTTCTGAGACCAACCGATTTTTGTTTTACAAAGCATCAAGAAGCTCAGAGGTGAGAGTACCTCCTTTGGACGCTTTGATAATGATCATGCTGTCAGAGCGCCTTCTAAATATTTGTGTTTATGCCCATAGATTAGTGCTGCTCCCAACCTTGGTCAGAGACGCTCCTTGGTGCAGTGGGCAGCAGTCAATGCAGAGACTCCTAACTGGTCGGTGCTGGGAGTGAGGGACAGTTGGGCGCTCAGCCCTAGCTGGGACATTCATATCACCACCATCCAGACTCATGGGATACAGTGGAAGAGGAAGCAGAAAAGATGTAAGAGCCAGGCTGGGGAGAACTGCGATGAGATGCTGTCTTCTGGACAGGACAGGACTGTAGCACTCAGGAACCCATAGACAGAAGTTGTGATGGCCTGCACAAAATCTAGTCAGTCAACATTCCATCACCTACAGACGGGTTGGGTTCATGAGGCTCCACCCCCAGGTGAGGAGCTATTGGCAGCTGATGGCTTGTAGGAAAGCAGGAATCTTTTTTCTTCCTTCTGGACCTGGTAGGCTGCCCAGGCTCTGGTAGATGGCCCCATACTCATTTGCATGCAGGCTGCCCTTTTACTGGACTCAGTCGGCTATATAAGAATTTTTAAAGAGGAAAATAAAAGAAAAAAGAAGACATGAAGGTACAAAAGGGGGAGTATTATTGGAAGTTATCGGAGAATAGAGGAGGGAGGATTTGGGTCCAACGTGATCAAGATACGCTGTATACGTGTATGAAATTGTCGATGAGTAAATAAACACAATCAAGAAGCAGCAGAAGGGTGGCAGCAGCACAAGGTGAAGCTGCAAAAGGATCCCAGCTGTTAAGTGTCAGGGCCTCAATTAGAGAAGTCTGTGAACCTCAGCCCAGTCCTCTTTGCACGGCAGGGCTCCAGAACAGGACAGCAGCCTCCCTGTGGTTTCAGAACACTGCCATAATAACAGCACCGCCACATAGCATCACTTTCACTACATTCCAAAAAGTGAAGGGAAGAAACACATCATTAGTCATTAGCCCTGTTTTACAGATGTTGGCCCTGAAGGACTGAAAGGCATAGGGATTTGCTCCCATTCCCTGGAAAATGCCCTATTCTTGGAACTCAAAGCTCACTTAAGACTACGCTGTTGAAAAGAGCCAGGCAGTATCTTAGTCCAGAAGCAGATCCCTAACTAAAGGAAGGGAGCTGTCTCTGACTGCCGTTCAGCTTTGAGCTCTTTGAGAGGGGGCATCCTCCCTATCCTCAGAGTGAGCCCCAGCTTCCCCACCTCTAAAACTCAGACAAGTAAATTTTGCACTTTAGTTAACAGGATGCCCTGAGGCTCAAATGTAAAAGAGCAAATTGGGAGCAGAGGCTCACTCCCACAAAGTAAGCAACTGCCCCTTCCTTCTCTCGCTTCTCCTAAGCCTACACTGCAGCCCAGTACCCAGAGCATGTGAACGCATGGGGAAGGTCTCACCCTAGTAAGGGAGGAGAAAGTAAAACAATTACAATACCAACCCACTGGCCACCAACATTTCTATTTAAAAAGAAAAGTTATGAGCATAACACTTACTATGTATTAAGTCCTATGTGCCATACACAGGGCTCTTCTGCAGGCTCGATTGCTTTTAGCTTGCACAACTACTCATTTTACAGATAACAAAACTTAAGCTTGGAGTTTAAAGGGTAACCAGTAAGCAGCGGGGCCAGACAGGACAAAGCCCCAGCGCTAATACTTCCCAACTCTAAGGAGCTCATTAATCACCTGGGAGGATTCAGTGAGACCTTCACCAGGTCTTGACTAAGCCCTAAGCTGATGCACTTCTAGGCTGGCAGGTAGATGGACTCGCCTGTGAGTATCCAAGGCTGGGCTTTATATTCCATTAAGGAGCAGCCTGTATCACTGGGTGGGTCCCCAAAGTTTCACACTAGCCCTGCCCCGTAGAACGTACTTAATGACTTATTAAACGAATCTATATCTCAAAGTTTCATACTTCAGCACTTCCCTATATCAAGTCGCATTATGTCATTCCGTCTTCACAACAGACCTATAAGGGAGGGTGATTCTCACTTGACGGACAAGGAAATAGGCTCAAAAGAGTAAGTGGCCTAAGCTTTTCATCTTTTGTGCGGCAGACACGACCACAGCTGTCTCGGGGGATGCAAGGAAAAATAGAGACCACCAGATGGTAGGAGGAGAGCCCATCCCAGCACCTGACAAGCTCACAGCTCCAGAGGTCACCCGGAACTCTCAGCTACTCCGGGGATGGGGAAGCCCTGCCCGGTGCTCCAGGAGGGAAATAAGGAAGAGAAGAGGAAGCCGATTTGGGGCACAGTGCCAGGCGGCAGAAGCCAGCTGGTGAGGTTGAGTCTCCTGACCTCACCATAAGCCCCACTGATTTCAAGTGGCGGGGTGGGTCCAGCTCTGAGGAACCCTGTCCAGCTTGTGGGGGGGCGGGGGAACAGGGATGAGAGGGTTACGGGCGTTCAGGGAAATCGCTGCTAGGTGATGAATCACCAAGCACATGACCCCGTAGGGGAGGGTACAGAGCTCCGCGGGATGAGACGGGGGCTTAAGGAGAGAGGCCTAGCTCCGCAGAGCACCTGGGCGGC
>CABHPH010140971.1:0-48419 GCA_902168325.1 Peromyscus nudipes
TATATATATATATATATATATATATATATATATATATATACTGAGTAACTATCAGGATTGTTCAAAGGAGGGAAGAAAGAGCTACTTTGAAAGGGACTTCAAGAAAAACCTGGGATTGAGGACAGTTAACATATTTAGTATTAGTGATTAAAAAAATCCTTACCATGGGGCACTAAACATAGTGACTTGCTCCTTTAGCTTGAAAATGATTCATTTTTCTTCTGTACCCTGTCAAGGTCTTCTCCCTCAACCATAGATATGTCAGAAGGTGACACACAGTAATGTTAATATTAAATATTCCAATTAGTATTATGAGTACTTAAAAATTTTGTTCTTACATCTACCACCAATGATAATCATGCTTCTGATTTTAGTGATATTGTACACATGTACAAAGAGCATAAAATCATAATGTATGTTTTCGACTTGTTCTTTCTTTTTCCTTAGTTGCCTATTTATTATGAAAATCTCATTATTTTCCACAATTTATGATTTTGTAACAGTTGCCTGATGTGTTTCATTACATCAATTAGTAATTTGCATGATTTAATAGCTCATAGGATACCAAAGAAATGATCATTTTAAAAGCTTCAAGTTGCTGACTACATCTGAGGCAAACTGGAAAAGATTCAACTTGGAGAATGATTGATTTCTTAGTGACAATTTTCTGTCATCAACACAGGCTATTTGAGAAAGGCGTTCTGTAATTTTTCCCAAATGTAATGCACTGCCAACTATCAACATGTTAAAAGCCTGAAGAAATTGAAAGGACAATTGTGTATTAACAGGAGCACTTCACAAGTTGCCCTACAATTTCTATTTTATATACAATAACTTTTAAAGGTTCAGTGGTCAAAGGCAATTCAAAACCATGCTATTCAGTGGTTCAGACAAGAGAAAGCACTGTTTAAAGCACAGACACACTCTTTATGGAGAACAGTTCTTAGATTCTTAACTGTATTGAGCATTCTAATGAGTCTATGCAAACACTGAACAGCCGCTACAATTATGTTTCTGTTTTCTTTTCAATATTGAATGTTTACATTCTTGAAGTATCCCTGATCGATTGCTCTTATTGACTTTGTTTTTTCCTTTCTCAGCTATTTCCTTATTTGTTTTATGCATTTCCTCATATGGGGTTTTATTTATTTATTTCACTGTTGATGTCGGGAAAGAGGTTGCCCTCTTTTTATTAACAGCTTGAGTTATCAGCAGGCACTGAAGCTTCGAGCCAAGCACAGGAGATACCGATGAGTTTAGTTTTTTCCAACCCCATTTTCAACCTTGAATGCAGACCTCCAAGTAATGTCACACTGGATTCTTGGTGAATATTTGCTGCAATTCCGTTTTATGCTTGTCTCAGCACTGGCCTAAAATAAGATCAGGACTAAGAAGACTCAAGCTACCTCTGCCAAGGCTGTCTCTTATTTGCCCTCTTTCTCAGGATTTCTGTCTTGTATGGTTTTCAGAGATACTGCGATACAACTTGACTCTGTAGTTAATATTTATGCAAAAACTTGGTAATTTAAAAATGACTAATGTGATACACAAACTCTGTGTGATCCCACTCAAACCCATAGTCTATATATATATAGGTCTTCAGACTTGTTTTCTCCCAACACTGCCTGACTGACAGAAGTAAATTGCTCCTAAATCCACACCTGGTACAAACTAGGAGCTCTAAGGTCATCATAATGCTTCCCTCCCTCTCTCACAGAGAACTTCAGCAATACATCCTTTTGATATCCATTCCACAATATCCTGCATACTTCCTTACTTCTCTCCATCTCCCTGGTGGCCACCTCTGCTTAAGGCTCTGCTCACTGTCTCTTGTTAAGAGAGGTAAACTACCTAACTAATCCAATGTGCCTCTGAACATTTCTCACAGGGCATCTGCATAAATATATAGGTAACATTACCACACATTACAAACCATATAGTAAATATTTAGTGGATCCTCAGTGCCATCAATATGTCCTAGAATGTGTGACATGTCTCAGTGCCCCTCATGATTACAGTGCACTCTGGATGCACATTAGACCATGCAAGTATCTCGGTTACGTTTGACTTTTCATCCAAACCAAATTTCTTATATGATTTTAGTGTGACCTGCTTCTCTAAACAAGGAGAAGTATTGAATCTTCCATTCATTTATACTTTTAGATATCTACACATAGAAACATACCCTTTTTTGGGAAATTTAATGCCCTCTCATTACTTGATCTGTTTAGTGCTTCCATCCTTCAAAAAAATCTTTCCTAATCTTGTAAAAGCACTTAAGAACTTGTAATTTTAAGAATTATTTGATTTGGGGCTAAAGGTTTTATAAGAGAAGTATGCATGGCATCTTGTTTATTACACATTACATCATATATACTAACTGAATGTGTGTGATATAAGAGAAGGAACTGCATATAGTTCACTTAGTTTACAAAAAAGGAATATAGTAAAATTTTGTCTATCTGTGTAGGATGGGATTTTGGCATGTGTTTGTGTGGATCCGTATGTCTGAACACGTGTCTAGAGGCCAGAAGCCAACTGCTGTGTTGTTTCTAAGGTGTCATCATCTTGATCTTTGAGCCAGAGTCCGTCATTGGTCGGAGCTCACTTAGTAGGCGAGGCTCTCAGGCTGATGAGCCCTAGGCATGTACTTGTCCCGACCCCCCCATCACTGGAATCATAAGTGGGCGTTACCATTTTTATCTAGCTTTTCACTTGTATTCTATGCCTCCGATAGGTTCTTATGTTTATGTGGCAAGCACACCAACTAAACTATTTCCCAGCCAAATAACTAACATACAACCTAACATTTCTAGAGACACTATCTTGATTCCCACCCTGAATTGAATATCTTTATCTAGCAATTCACCCTTTTACTCTTGTTAAAACTTTAGTGACTCCTCAGTGCCTTGCTTATTACTGAGTATAATTTCATCATTTGGTGAAATTTAATCAACTGAAAGTATTGTTCAGAAGTCAACCAGGTTTCCTTGCTTCCTCTTCTCTTCTTCCTCTGCACATCTTTTCATGAACAAGTTCATTCAATGTTATATAGTTAGAAGATTAACTAATATAATAGTATGAGCGTGTTATTCAATTATAAGGCTAGTCATTCTGATATCTTTCATCAGACAACTATTTATTTTTTTCTGGTCATAATCTTGATCTATTTTCATGTACCAGCAGTATCTCTATTGTACCCATTTTCCCAGTCATAACTATAGGAGTTAAAAATCATAAACTACACTACAACCTACCTGAAAATAGAGACTTTTTATTTTGATTTATTTCTTTAGAAACTAGGAGGACGAAGTCTGTTAAACTAAAACTCCTCTAAGAAAGCTCTGAGAAAGATCACATTTATAACTGAAGTACAATTCCTCAAAACCACAGGCCAGAAAATTTAAAAGTATACCAAAGAAGACTCACTATTAGAATAAATGAACTCCCCTTAGTTCATTTAATTTGCATGAAAGGAACATAATTAACTTTTGTGTATGTGAGTAGGGTGGTGTTTTGGTGTGTTTCCTTTAAGTGCACATGTGTGAAAACGCATGTGAAAGCCAGTGGTCAACTCGAATGTTATTCTTTTATTTTGTAAATAAATGAGATTATCTTTCTTCCAATTTTCATCCAAATTTCAACTGGACAAACTGGAATGGAATTTTAGATAATGGGTATAAGATTGCAAGAAAGTATTTCCCTTGAAAAACATACATTCTATTTGACCAATATTTTCTTCCTATCTTGTAATCATTACCCAGAATTCTGTTCTAGTTTGTCTGGTTGAAATTTGGATGTAAGCAGTAAGACAAACAATTCTCAGGTAATCTCTCAGGTAATCTTTAAAATCTGACAAAAAATGCAAATACTATTATGAACTACTATAACATTAACCTATTAAAATAATCATAATAATAATCACATGAGATACCATTCACTAATATAAAGGTGGAATTATTTCCAAATTTAAAATAAACCTTCAACTGCAGCTAACTATGAACACTTAGAAAATCTATGCTCTCACTTAAAATGACTTGCTCATGTTAAGTCCCTCTTAAAAATTGTTTTTCTTGCTTTATTTTTTTTAATTAAAAAGAGTCAAGCCTCCTCTCTCTATTTCTGAGCCTCCTAGGTGCCAATTGTGTGAATGTATGCCACACCACACATATGCTCATCTCCAGATGGCTAGCCTGCTTCTTTCAGCTCCCCACCTGCCTGGGCCAAAGGCATGCTGTGCGCACATCCCTGTGTGTAACATGGAGCCTGTTGGTGCCTGCTGTCATCCATTCACTTACATGTCAGGGATTCTATACCAGACAATTGAGGGGAAAGGGGAAGAGAAGCAAGGGTGAAGGGAAGTGAAGAGGGTTTCGAGTTAGGAGAGAAGAAAGAGGCTAGAAAGGAGTAAGGATAAGTGTAATGAAAATAAGAAAAGTCACCAATTAGTTAGGAATTTTAATAAAAAAATTATATTGTATATTCAAAAATTAAAGTAAATGTACTTTAAACTTAGTCGCATGAAAACAAATGCAACATATTCTTCTTTGGTCTGATACTGGAACCCAGGCTCTGTTGTGGCTGCACTACAATTGGCTAATGATAATAAGGAGCTGGTTTTGTGGGTTTTACTGAATAAGAAAGGTCTCGTGGGTTTTTGCAAGGCATTTCAAGTCCTCTGCTTGTCAGTAAAAACATTCATATTGGGAACTTCTTGTTGATATTGGCTGACTTTGGATGCTTGTATTGCCGCTCCAGCAGAAAGAGAAAGGAAGTTCACTGAAATATTCTACCTGTGGAATGCCCCTGCCTTTTCACCTTTTATCCATGATTTTTGGCCTAATGAATCTGCAAGAATTGAATAATGTAGCCACACTCCTGAGTTATCTCTTCCCCTTTTTGTTCCAATTTCTCTGCATATGGGCTTTAAGAAAAAAGTTGGCTTCTTCTTCTGCAGCTGGTGAATAGTTACAAGGTTTATTCTCCAACTGCATCTAGTTCTCCTTCAGGCACACACCTCAGTCAAGACTTAGCTTCTCCATTAGAGCTGAATATCACTTATTCTTGAAACTCACTTTTCTTTATATTTTTCCTTCCAACACATACTGTCTTATATAATGTACAATGAACTTCTCATTTATTTGTATTATTTCCCCTGACAAGGATATAAATTCCATAGGACACTGTATGTATATTATGCTTTTTAAGTGCTCCATCCATATAGTTCAAAGCAATATTTTATTCATACAAGATTTTAAGTTCAATGAAAAGAATAAGGCCCAGAGTTTCTACAATAACCTGTCCAAGTGTTAAAATTAGTGCATATCCCATGATTGATTCTGAGTAAATACTTATTGAATGAATGAACTACTTCAATAGATATTTGTTAGTAATTATTCAATTCTTGCAGGCCATTACAAAACCCTGTAGCTATTCCACTACAAATTCTGTTTTGTCACGCAAAGTAAACATCAAATCCCGCTATGTAGAGAAAAATTTGGATAAGCAGTTACAATAATCTGGGTAAGAGATTAAAAAAAAAAATCTTCAAGTGAGGAAATCTTTGAAATTTGCAAAGGTTCTAGACATATTTTGGGGGTTGAATTTGCATGATGTTCTCATCACTCTAACCTAGAATGAGAGAAGAAGAGATTATTTATTTATTTATTTATTTATTTATTTATTTATTTATTTATTTATTTGGTTTTTCGAGACAGGGTTTCTCTGTGTAGCTTTGTGCCTTTCCTGGAACTCACTTGGTAGCCCAGGCTGGCCTCGAACTCGCAGAGAACCGCCTGCCTCTGTCTCCCGAGTGCTGGGATTAAAGGCGTGTGCCACCACCGCCCGGCAAGAAGAAGAGATTATTTAAGCAGTATCCTCCTCTCACCTCAAAAAGAAGAGAAAACAGAAGAGAGTGGACAATTGCTTACATGTACATGCTCTACTCTGGAGCACCAGTAACTTTTTTCTACAACAATTGCTCAGAAAACCAGACTTAAACTTCTAGATCAGTGACCTTGAGTTGCAGTAATGATTCTCAATGGGATTTCAGGCCATTATCTGTGCACTCAGGTCATATCCTTTGTTGTTCTTGTTCTGGAATTTCTGACTTTTTGCACTGAGAAGCTACTATTTTTTTTCTGTTTTCTCAAACTTTAGAAATGTTTATGGAACTGTCCTGCCTCTTATGTTGTAAGTCACCTTAATGTATATCCTATTATAATTATGTATGCATCCACTTGCCTCTGGATGAACTTTCTCTGGAAAGTTCTCTGGAGAACCATCATTAACATGACACAAAGTGTCCATCAGAGGATGAGTTTCTGAGATGCTGTTATAGCACAGCAGGTATGGGAGCATGCTGTCACACCTAAAGATCTCTATTAGAACCCTAGAACCCTAGAACATTATGGAAGAGGAGAACTGATTCCCAGGTGTTGACCTCTATATGCATTCTGTGGCCTATGTACTTGAGAGGGAGCAAAAGGAGAGAGAGAGAGAGAGAGAGAGAGAGAGAGAGAGAGAGAGAGAGAGAATAAAATTTAAAATAAAAATACAATTAAATGAATAAACATATACATATAATAATGTATGTCTTCAGCTTTAAAAAGAAAGAAAGTGCCAGGCGATGGTGGCACACGCCTTTAATCCCAGCACTCGGGAGGCAGAGCCAGGCGGATCTTTGTGAGTTCGAGGCCAACCTGGGCTACAGAGTGAGTTCCGGGAAAGGCGCAAAGCTACACAGAGAAACCCTGTCTTGAAAAAAACAAACAAACAAACAAAAAAACAAAAAAAGAAAGAAAGAAAGTTTGATTTATACTGTAAATAAATGAAGATAAATGCTGAGGATATATATTATCAGAAGTCACAAAAGTGAAAAATCAAGTTCTCTCACTTATATGAGATATATATAGAATATCAAATTCACACAGGCAGAAGATTGCTGTTCATTCTCAGAGGCTTTGAGTAGAGAGTGATAGTAAATCAATGGTTAATGGGTATAACTTCAGTTGGGGCACCTGAAAAAAGATCTTGAGTTGTGGGGCAGATAATTTTCAACGAAAATATGAAAGTTTCTCATGCTGCTCAACTGGACTCCTGATACTGGTTTTGCTGGCAAATTTTATATGATATACATTTTACCACAATCACAAGTAGTACAAAAAAAGAATAAGTGAAAGTAGTAAGAAGACTTTCCAGGAAGCCAAAGGGATAATGTCAGAGAGGATTTTAATGATTTCATGATAGCAGAGCTCCTGATCATGCCCATATAACTCAACTTTCTCACCCGCTATAAAAATTAGCTGTTGAAATCCATAGCATTGAGTTATTCCACAGATGAGAAAGAAAATCACAAGGGTTCTCTCTTAACATTCCTAATTCTGCAAATTAATGATTGTTGATCTTTGGGCCAGAAATGCTTCAGCATGATTAGCCATAATGGTGGTAAGTTGTCCATCCTAGCTTTAAGAAGAATTGTAAAAACAAGTCCCAGAGGATTTCAGATGCAGTTTTGGAGCACAAGTCATTCATGGGCTAGTTTGAGGAATATGCACTTAATTTTGTGAATTCTTTGCATAGTCTTCTGAATACAAAAATGTTTCCTTATTTTGAGTACTTTTTACAATACTGTAGGTATTGTCATGACTCAAGTTACCTCTTTTGAAAATATTTTCTGTCAGTTGCTTAAATCTGAAACGAAACCATTAAAGAAAGCTTCAATCCATAGACATTACATAGCTCCATAGTTTAACTGCTGACAACTGATGAAATTTCATGATACTGAATCAACACGTTAGGAGTTGATACAGCTTAGAAGGAAGAGGTATGTTGTTGCATGAAGGCATATAGGATTGTACTCAAGAAAGTCAGAAAATGTAAGTAACTTAAGTATTGGTCACAGGACCAAGAAGTGAAATATTTATAAATGATGACTGTAAATGCATAATTAATATGCTGCAACGAATTAATTCAATTTAGAGTTCATATGTTTTGATTTCTATTCACAACTATGTATAATAACTGCCTTGGAACATTCCTGGGAATATAAAAATAGCTCCCACAGGCTTCTTTATTAAGTGACCAGCAAGACAAAGTACCAGCAAATAAGGAAAAAAGAGATGCCTATTGTCTTTGCTTCATTAAATATTCTAATTCGTTCAAGTACAGGGGAGTGTTTTAACTCTCAGTTGTGTATAATAATCAACAACCATTTCCCCAGGTCCTCCCAGAATAGTGATGGAGCCATTGTGATGGTTAATATTAATTTTCAATTTGATGTGATTTATAATCACCGTGGGCACAAGTCTCCAGGTATAAAGGATTATCTAGATTAGGTTAATTGACTTGGGAAGGCCTGCCATAAATGTGGGTGGTACCCTATTCTGGCATGGGGTCTGAATAAAAAGGAAAAAGTGAGCTGAGCAGCCATCATTTCTTCTCAGTTTATCACTGTTGGAAGCCATTTGAAAAGCTGCATTAAGCTCTTTCCTCTGTAATTTCCCCACCACGATGAACTGTACTTTTGAACAATGAGCTAAATATTAGTTCTTCTTTTAGGTATCTTTTGTCACAGGTACAAGTACTCAGCACAGCCATCTAAGGAAACAGGCATCTTTGATTTTTTTTTCTCACCAGCATATGCTCATTTCTTCTCTATCTAGCTTCTCATCTCTCTTGATTAAAAATAAAGAAATATTGATTTACACATTAAACAGAAACAAATGAAGTAAACAGAATGTTTATTTTAATGTCAAATTGACTAAAGAATCAAAATGTGTACCAGAAAAAAATAAGTGAAATTGTGTCTTCTTTTAGAGATAAATATGGAGACCTCATAATTGTAGAATACAGGACAGGGCAGTTAGTGGCTGAGCAAAGATGAAAACGCTTGGCTCCTGTGTTGCAAAAGCAATGCATTTTGTATTTACACTACACCAAGTTCTAAATCCTCAGCCATTTTTATCAGGAAAATCTCTGACATGTTCTTGGAGTGTGAAAAGCAAGAACCATTTCATCAATCAGGTTACTATGCTTGGTCTATTAAATCTGCCCTGGCACACTCACGGGGAAGCTTGGCTCCAGATCATTGTGTGAGAAATAAACCGATCTCTCAGAGCAGCCATTGTCATCTAATTATATTTGACAGCCAACCTGACAGGTTTTGTTTATTTGTTTGTTTATCCTTTCAGTTCTCACGGCTTGGGGAAAACATGAATCACACTGTCAAAACTATCAGACCCTTCAGGAGCTCTTTGCTTCATTGAAAAGCTCAGGGAAACAGCTATTTATAACATGCCCAGTGAAGATAATGAGGGATATGATTTCATTGAGAGTGCTGTGTAAGTATGCACAGCTTGTATGGCAATTGGTGATGGTTAGCTGTCAGCAGTACACTGTGGTGTCCTGAATGAGGATATGAAGGTCATAGGCATAAGGCAGATTAAAAATGCACTTGAAGTCTTTATGATAAGTTGTTTATTCCTCAGAACAAAGAATAGCATAAATATCTAGAAAACATGAAGAAGTAGGATAGAAAATTTTATAAAGTTCCTAATAGAATTATAACTAGACTATTGTCAGATAATATTTAATCCTGCAAAAAATTATTTTCCCATACTTTTAGAAATATCAATAATTTTTTTTATTAAAGGTGATATGATCAGAAGATTCCCATTATTCTAGAATACAGTTGAAAGGCAAAGTCTTTCATTATGCCATTCTTTTTTTACTTCATTAAGAAATTTTTTATTCATTTTACATACCAACCACAGATCCCCCTCTCTTCCCTCCTACCACTTCCCCCCCAACCCACCCCCATTCTCTCCTCCTAAAAGGTAAGGCCTCACAAGGTCCAGTAAAGAGAGAGAAGAGAGATTACATGAGCAAGAAGCATCAAGATCATGATGAGGAAACCTACAGAGACAACCAAACCAAGCTAGTGGGAATTCATGAACTTTATGTTGTTCTTTTTTACGTCCACTTTTACTAATAATTTGTCTAAGGAAATTGCACGGTTGGCCAATACAATTTTAGGTGGTTACATTGATATATACCCCTTACTAATATGGTAAAAGAATTGTTTGAAGTTAACAGATTTACTAAGGGTCAATGTAGCATGACTCTTAAAAGGTCTTATTAATAAAAACAAATTGGATCCAGGTATTGGAATGAATGCTGAAAGATCAGAGAAGCAGAACAAGCCACAGCTAACCTCACCTGACCAATTCCTGAACTGATCCTGTTTCCTCAGACCGAAAGCCTCTGTGTCCTCATCTGAATGGGTCTCAACTGAACTGCTGCTCAAAAGTGTAAAAGCTTAACCAGGCCTAGTTTCTGGTTTTCGAGCCTCATATACCTTTCTGCTTCCTGCCATCACTTCCTGGAATTAAAGGCTCTTGTTACCATGCCTGGCTGTTTCAGTGTGGTCTTGAACTTATAGAGATCCAGACAGATCTCCACCTTTGGAATGCTAGGATTAAAGGCATTTGTGCCACCATTGTCTGACCTCTATATCTAGTGGCTGTTCTGTTCTCTGACCCCAGATAAGTTTATTAGGGTGCACAATATTTTGGGGAACACAATATCACCACAGGTCAATAAATCAAAGTCAGAGAACCAAAAATGAAACAAAATAAAGAAAATACTAGAACAGGTGAAGAGAAAGAAACAGGCATCTCAGTGAGAAAAGACTGTAGTTGGCAGCCTAACTTCTTAAGTCACTGTTGCGACAATACTGTAAAGAACTACTGTGAGTAGTGTAGACCACAGCTTTTAGATCTTCGGTGTAATCAGTTGGATAAGTATAAATATTCATTTTCTATCTCTTTGTGTAAGTTGGTCTTCACCATTATGCTACTGAATATTGATTTTGATAGTCTGGACATTCCAGAATTTGTTCACTCATTATTTACCATACATGGTAGACAAGTGAGTTCCATCTTCTAAGCTGCACTTTTTACTCCCTGTTTAACCTGGTCATTGAGATTTTTGTCATCATTGTTTGGCTGTTTCCTAGCCCATATTAGGGCTAGGGAAATCTAATGTACCTTTTTACCTTATAGGTTCCACTTTTCCTTGAATAATGATTCCCACTCATAAAACTTTCCATTTTACTGAGAGTAGATGATGTAAATAGTAAATAAAATATTTGAAAGTATAATATGCAAAAATGAAAACTGTGAAGACCACAGATTTTTTATATAGACACTAGTCAAAGAGATAGCCAGCTATGATGGTGGACAAGTAGAATCCCAGTACTTGAAAGACTGAGGTAGAAGGTTTGCCATGAGTTCAGGCCATAGGGAGTTCCAACCCAATCAATTTATAACTTTAGACTGTGTCTGAAATGAGACAAAGCAATAAACCAAACACACAAAGACTGATGAAAAAATTAAGAATATTTTTAATGAGGTCTCACTATTCCTGGCTGGTCTGAACTTACTGTGTTAATCAGTTTGGCATTGAACTCAGAGATTTGACTTCCTTTGTCTCCTAAATGCTGGCATTAAGGGCATGCACCACCATGTCCAGTCTAAGGATATTTTGCACAAGACACAGATAAAACAATTATTAGATGGCAACTAAAATAATAAAATTCACATAGTTAAACAGAATTGTTTTTGTCCCTATCAGTGAATTGAGGTTGAAAGGTTGTTGGTCAGGTCGATCTTAGAAATATGTTTCAAATGAACTAAAATATTCAAAGATGAAATATGTTTATACAACCAGTTTCCTACTCAAGGAAATTTCAAAGGGGATTGAATGATTGAATGATTATATATGTATATAGGTATGTGTATGTATATGTACATATATATGTATATATATATATGCAGTTTTAGAAATTGCAATGATTTATCAGGTGCAGACCTATAATCAGTGAGCTGGAAGATCCTTTTCAACTCAGAGAAATCTGTGTTTCAATGTTCCTTCTTTGAGTTCTTCAACATGAATACCTAAGAATGCTCGGCACTTCACAGCATCATTCTAGAAGATGAATATGTATCTCTCTAACCTTCTTTTGGTTCTTATTACTTTGTAATCTCTCATCTAAAACACCACTCAGATTTAAAAAAGTATTTTCAAGTACTACATTATAACTTCCACATGTCAGTAGAAAGTATTCAATTTCAAAGAATGAGTCATGGCTCTTTGCAGATTTATTTTAGTCTTAATTTCATTTTCTAAATTTTCACACATTTAATTTGCATACAGACAGATAAATTAGTAAATCATAAGCATATGGATTTAATACAGTATCCCCTTTACATAGCAATATTTAATGATGAGGAATGGAGGCTAATCAAAGGTGTTGATGGGGGAGCCAATTCACAATTTGAAAGGTCAACAATGAAACAGAAATCATTTGTTATGATTTCCTCATTCAGATTTTATTAAGTGTTACTTAGAAGCAGTTAAATACATGAAAAAAATTACATTAAAATGCTGTGGGATAATGCTGTTGTACACTGGTTTAATGAAACACTGATTGGCCAGTAGCCAGGCAGGAAGTAGAGGTGGGATAAGCAGACTAAAAGAATGCTGGGAAGAGGAGTAGCAGAATCAGGAGTCACTAGGCAGACACAGAGGAAGCAAGATAACAAGGCAGAACTGCAAAAACGTACCAAAACACATGGCTACACATAGATAAGAATTATCGGTTAATTTAACTGTAAGAGCTAGTCAGTAATAAGCCTCAGCAAATGGTCAAGCAATTATAAATAATATTAAGCTTCTGTGTGATTATTTTCTAAAAGGCTATGGGACTGTGAGTGAAAGATTTGTCCCAACCACGGGTCAGGAGGGACACAGAAGAACTTCTGACTACATTAAAATATTGAAGAATATATTTTAAAACAACTGGTGGCCATCATTTTAGGATAGTCATTTTATAGAATTATATCATTTTCTAACAGTGAAGAAAAACTTCAAAACACCAAGGTTTATCTTTAGAAATGTAAAAGTCAAATTCAAGTAGTTGTAGAGTCTAAACTTCTTTACAATGATGTAAAAAAGAAAAGATGTCAAAATCATTGGAGAAAGTTTTCCTAAAAGATGTAATGTTATTCACCTCCAATTTGAAATTGATTTTTCATAATATAAAAAGTCCTAAAATGTTTTAAGCATAAGGGAGAGCTACACAATGATTAATTTTTTTAACTATTGTTTGTACTCCCCTGTGAGGAAACAATTATGCAAACAGGCTGGTGAGAGGCACTGCAACTGTGTTGTAATGGATGAATTGTGTTATGGCTGATGAGGATACCAGGGTCTGTGAACAGTGGATGTGAAGTTAGTGAGTTGGAATATGGTTCCTATAGGATGTACAGACACTAGTGAAGGAAATATGTTGGTAAGTTGACATAAATCAGTATAGTCTATCAAAGAAGCCTGAATATTTTGATGAATATGAATATTTCCATCTCTGTTACATTTTGTACCACTGCACTTTATTTAAAAAATCTTAATATCAAGTTAGATGTCAACCTGTTGTAGCTATTCTGAAAGTATTGTTTTTTCTT
Organism: Peromyscus nudipes; assembly: GCA_902168325.1. Lineage (NCBI taxonomy): Eukaryota > Metazoa > Chordata > Mammalia > Rodentia > Cricetidae > Peromyscus > Peromyscus nudipes. The sequence goes on from CABHPH010140971.1 coordinate 13,524, forward strand.
CTTGGATGTTGAAACAGTAACACCTTCAAAGAGGCATCTTCTATCAGGAGAAATATTTGTATAAAATAATACTGCTTCCACAATCTGCATGGTCTGTTCAAAATTTCTCCATTATAGCAGAAGATGCTTCCTGTACACTTTCACATCCCTTGACTCCTCCTTCAATAGGCACTCCAGAATTATACCCATATACTCTATCTTTCTTTGTCCCTCCAGAGAAATAAAATGATTGGTAAGCACTCTGATTCTAAAGTAATAGGCAATGAATATACTGATTTATATTAAATCAGCACATGCAAATGTGCAGAGAAAGGATAAGAATGTTTTCTGAGAGCTACGGTGTTATAAAGTAAATTATATGCTTGTCATTGAAGGCTCTTGGCCGTGTAAGTGAATAGAAATATATAGTATTTCCTTATTATCTCCAGTCCAAGTAGTAAATTACCACTGAAATGGCAAAGACTGAAGTGGACATAAATTTGGGGTTTGCTGTGCTGAAGAGTTTTCAGCTTAGTGTATATTTCAAAAACCTTTGGAGGCTACTGATCATCATGATATGCAGCCTAGTGCTGGGAATAAAGTAGATGGTGATTTCTAGTTAGAAACTTAACCAACGTTCTTCTTTTTTACAGTTAGAAAGTTGTTTTTTCTTGGGCAGAGTTTACTAATTGCCTTTTATTTCTTATCAGCTCCGGATCTTTTGCTTAAATATCAAATTATTTGACTTGAAACTTTAAGTGTGTGTGTGTTTATATGTAAATTTTTAGGCTATAGAATTTATAGATTTATAGATTTATAGATTTATAGATTTATAGATTTATAGATTTATAGATTTATAGATGTGTGTGGAGGTCCACACCTCTAATCTCGGCACATGAAGCAAAGGCAAAGGGAATCACTGCAAGTCTGAGACTACTCAGTTTAGGTAGTTCCCAACAAGCCAGTGCTGTGAAATGAGATCTTGTCTTACAAAAATGATTTATTCTTAGTGACTGATTAACTTCTGTTGTATAGAAAACACTGTTATGGGTGAATGAAAGCATACAAAAGGATCTGCTATATGTTTAAAATTTTTATAATACGGAGGATTAGAAAGACAATAGAGTGAGTAAATATGTATACTACATAAGAGAGCTGATGCAGAATAAATATTTGATATTTTTCATAAAAATGGTTTACTTAAAATAGGATATACACGAGTATGTATATACATACACACATATGTGTATGAACTATAAGGTAAATGACTAACTTTAAAGAAGACGCATTGTCTGTTCAATGCCTAGATGTTTCCATTGTTGCTTTACCTGCTGGTGGCTCTGATTTTGATAACAGTTTTTGCTCAGCCCAAGGGTTGCAAGATTGACCTCTGACTATCACTGCCTCTGAGGAGGAACTAACAAGTGGATGACTGATTATTGGTACTCCAATGCTCCATCTTAGCAATACAAAGGAGCCTGATTTTTTTTTCCTTTAAGGCTACCATACATTCAGTGTTGTCAACTCATCATCTTTTTATTCATTTTCTTTTCACATGAAAGGTGTTCTCTCATAAGGTGGTGGTGGTTAACTGCTTCTTCCACTGGACTGTGGCTGCCAGTCTTACTCTTGCTCTTATGCCCTTTGATGTGCCTTTTTGCCCTGGAAAAGCACCTAGTGATTGCAGGAAGTCAGCCCCTGCAAAGCCACAGAGACACAATCCAATGTTAAACACAGTCTAAGGCAAGTGTGATGGAAATACAGCAGGATCTCTATGCTGTTGTTGCTGCTCAGATCATCATTGTCTGCACAGGATAATACAGAGTGTGCTGGCTGGTTTTACGTGCCAACTTGACACAAGCTAGAGTCATTTAGAGGAAGGAGCCTTAGCTGAGGAAATGCTTTCATGGGATCCAGCTGTAAGGCATTTTCTCAATCACTGATCAATGGGGGCAGGGGAGGCAACACATGGTGGGTGATGTCATCTCTGGGCCACAAATCCTGGGCTCTGTAAGAAAACTGACTAAGCCATGTGAAGAAAGGCAGAAAGCAGGACTCCTCCATAGCCTCTGCATCAGCTCCTGCCTCCAGATTCCTGCCCTGCTTTAGTTCCTGTCCTGACTTCCTTTAGTGAGGAACAGCAAAGTGAAAGTGTTAGATGAATAGACCCATTCCTTCCCAACTTTCCTTTTGGTCATGGTATTTTGTTGCAGCAATAGAAATTCTAAGACTGAGTTTTTCAAGGAAGAAATCATATTTTTCTTTCTTACTGTACATTTCCCAACAATAGACAGAAAATTTTCAGTATTTTTCAGTCATTACATTTTGTTAAACTTTGGTATGTTTTATAATAACTGATATCAAAATAGTTTTTGTAGTTCTTTAACAATATTTCATGTAATCTCATTCACTTATGGGCTTCAGCCATCTCTTAAGTATCCATATTCTAGTTCTACAAACAAATTGTATATCTTTTGTATTTTAATCATCAATTATCCCACTCAATTGTTTTAAGCACTTTGCTCCCCAACCCTGGTGTGTGCCTTGCCTAGTTTAATCACTGAAGCGGTTATGAAAGCACCAGGATTTCATTAGCGATCTCTGTAGATTGCTCTAGTTCTCTCACATGTTGGGAACATTATAAAAGTTAGAGGTTTGAATGTTCACTTGGAGGCAAAAACTAATGGGTAAAGCAGGTTAAACAGATGACTAATGAGGCAAATTGACAATTGCTCTGATCTTAACATGCCTCCGGACATTGAAATTTTAAATAACCCCAGTGAGAGGATATCACACTAGGAAGCAGTCATTTGCCTTCCTATACACTACTTTATGATATGCCAAAGGATATCAAAAAGCACAAGTGGTGAATTACATGGGACATGAAGTTGATGTTGATACAGGTAATTGATTCACAAAGCACTGATATTCTCAGTCTTGGTCCTATTCATTTGACTAATTTCACATGACAGAGGTCAGAGTTAAAAGCAAAGCTCAATGAAAACACCATTCACACAAAGTGAGATTTTTAGGATATCATAATTAACATGAAGTTCCAACAATATTAGTAGGTACCCTCAAAACATCACAGGAACTACAAAAGTTCAGGGGACATACATCTCCTAGAAGAAGGTACTGAATACTCTTGCCATAGGCATGGACACAAGACATGGGGATATGTACCACTGGGGCTAGATAAATGTTAGAAGAATTGGGTTTTGCAGTTGAGGAGACTCTGGAAAGATGATGACCACTGTGGATTAATATGGATGAGTAACAAGGAAACCAACTAGACAAAGTACATGAACATGATTATTTCATCTCTGTTGTAGGAGACAATTTGGTCAGTGCTCTTAATTAAGGCAGGCTTTGTTAGCATCTATATGGATTATTACAAATTCTCTGTTCCTGCAGCTGTTGTACCGGTTATATGCATAGACTGTTTAAATGTGTAGATAATCATATAATATTTCAGTTCCTCAGTTTCACAATCTCTGAAATGTACTGTGAGAAGATCCATTATGAATTAGTATTTAATTTTGTTTGAAAGTCCAGGAGTCCATGGCATAAGGTTAAGATGAAGCATTATTACATGTTCGAGTACTATAACTTCTACTACACAGAAACAGTGAGATTATATTAAATTCAGATACGAAGGTGTGAGAAATATCATTTAAGCAGCATTTTACAATGCTTTGTTGGTTAATTACAAAAGTTTATTTGTATAGTACTATTAGCCTTTGGAAATTGTCCTTTCCAGGTCTAGTTAACACTAAATTGACCCAGCAAGAAATTAAGGAAAGAAATTAAGTATTAATATGCAGTTTTGATTTTATTGATTAGAACATTTCTTCAAGAACTGTAAAATTCAGATGATTTGTAAATAGGATTTTGAGCATTTCTGAAATAAGCATAACATACTAAATGCAGCAGTATTTTCTTGATTTAGGAAAAAGTGTATAAACCAATAAAATCCACATAGGCTGAGCATGCAGTAACAGCAAGTGATTTTGCTGTTTTCCGTTGGTTATATTGACATGGAAGTGAGTACATGTACTGGCGAATTTTTTAAAAAGTGGGATATGTAAAATGTACGAGAAAACAACATAAACTAGGGGGGAAAATGTGTTCTAGAGAAGAGATTAATTGCAATTAAAATAATTAGATTTTAGGGGATTATTTATATGGGTACTGAGGGGTGATAAGAATTTCAATAGCTCATTAATAAAGTACCAGACAAAAAGAACATTTTTCATTACTGTATACCTGGAGTTCAACTTGAATTACTCACTTCCCATATTAAGACATTGATGTTTAAAACACATTCACCACCAGAAATCAAGTAATATTAGTATTGTGTTGGGATTCCATGAGTGGTTTTGTCCTCTATGTAGGTTTAATAAAAATAGAGGACATTTTATTGCTGGTAGTGGTTTTGTTGTTGTTTGGTTGGTTGATTGGTTTTTGTTTGTTTGGATTTTTATTGTTTATTTTTCTTATCTTTGATAAAAAGTAGTAGGGAAAGCTAGCTAAATGGATCTGATGGAAGTTCAGTTTATGGGCAGTTAAGTAGAGAGTGAGTGAGTGCCTTCACTACTAAAATTATTACATCAGGGAAAGGCTGCTAACATCAAGACATCTGGAGTCTGGTATCAGTCACTCAAAGCTTAGAGAATTTACTTAATCTCTCAAAGGGTCATTTTTCTTAGCTATGACTTGGGATCAAACAACAGACTTCACTAATTTACTATAAAGATAAAAGTAGCTCACTTGATATAATGCTTGGTAATATGGGTTAATATAAAGTAAGATTAACTTTTCTGCTATTATTGAACTGGAAATACTATCTCCTAGTCCAGTGTCATCTAAAAAACTGAGTCATATCTATACTTTCAACCCTGTCACCTGTGTATCTAACTAGAATCCTATATAGGCTTGTCTTAATGGGTGAACTGACCTGGATATGGAAGATCCTTTCTAGACAAGTTATATTTTAATACATAAAGTATTTTCATTTTATACATTATGCATCAATGTTTGGCAAGTGAATGCTACCCATTCTCTCACTCCTCTAGAACTAAAACATGCTATGAGAGACATAAACTCATGAAGACCATTGGTGATTCTGTTGAGTCCGTGAGTTACAAAAGAGATTCTGTACTTGACACAACAGACACTCGAATGTCATCACATATTGTTATATAGCATGAAGTAATGAGTAGATATGAGGAGTGACTATAACCAATTGATCAAACAGTTGATAATGTAAAGAAAAGTGAGTGTTCTTACAGACAGATTATCTAGCTCCAAGGATGAAATATTCATAGAAATGAACACTTAAGTCAAGGACATCCAATATAAAGTTTTTAATGCTAGTCTTAATAAGAAAAAAATGAGAAATTATGCTTTGTAAGTATACTAGGCAAAGTATGAATGGTTTTATCGAGGTTAAACTGTCAGTGTGTAGATTCTGCTTAGCTACTTGCTACTTGTGTGACCCTAAACAGGATACTTAACCACCTGACCTCACTATCATTATTGTTTTGAAGCTTGTCTGTATGATGAAGTCAACAAGCATCTGAAACATAAGCATTACTTTAATCAGTGCTGAAAAGTCTTGTTATTTGTATCTTTTCCTAAGTGACTTGGGGGTTAGAAAGTCTCTCTCTCTCTCTCTCTCTCTCTCTCTCTCTCTCTCTCTCTCTCCATTTCCTTCTACTTCCTCCCTTTACTTCCTTCATTGGCTTCCTATCCTCTTCTCATCCTTCCTTCCTTTTCCATCATCCTTTCTTCCTGATGATCAAAGTCCCAGTGTTGTGACATTTTATTTGTGCACCCCAGTAACGCTTATCTGGGGATCAGAGGACAAAGCCAGCCACTATATTAAACACAGAGGTCAAGCAGTGGTAGCACATTCCTTCAATCCTAGCATTTGGGAGGCAGAGATCCATCCAGATCTCTGTGAATTCAAGGCCACACTGGGAACAGAGCCAGGCGTGGTGGCACACGTCCTTAATCCCAGTGCTAGTTAGCCATAGAGATCTGGAGGTCTATACCGACAGACAGGAAGTGGGTGGGAAGAGAAAGTGATGAAGCTGGGTGGAGAGAGGAAGTAGGATGGCAGAGCACAGAAATTTATATAGGCATGAGTATATAGGAAGTAGCTCCTACTGAGGCTGAGGAGTTGGTAAGGTGAGGTTGACTGTGGCTTGTTCTATTCCTCTGATCTCTCAGCTTTCACCTCAATATCTGGCTCTGGGTTTTTTATTAATAAGACCGTTTAGCAATTTGTCTTATATCCCAGAGTAAAATTTAGTTTCATCTCTAACGTTACATTTTGAATAATGATTGATTGTCTCTTAATGATCCCTTTACATTATCAGCTATGTGATTAGGTGATCCTAACACTCCTGCTGTCTACTGATTCATTTATGCTATGTAATATGTGGTGACTTGACATTGTCTAGTGCAGCAAGTGTAGACTCTTTTGTAGCTTCGTCTCCTTCATTGTTCTAAAATACACTTTGTGTTTATTCCTCACTCTCCTCCTTTGTCTCATATCTGCACAAAGTGAAATTAGATTTTCTCACTATTGCTTGACATTTCCCTATGGCCCTTAACTCAAGCTCTCATTCATCCTTGCCTGTTGAAACTATACCCATCAAACAAGGCCTTTTCTTAGTGGCGTTTTAAGACCCCTGTGTCCCCCCACCCAGGTGTATGTAAAAATACTCAGATACACTTGAATGGGGAACATGAATTTATTAGCAAAAATAATTGGGAATTCTAGAAATTATTTCTGGTTTTCTCAAAATGGAAGAAAAGTAGTTTTCCTTCAACCCTGTTTATATACCAATTCAGTACTGTACTTTATTTTAGAGGAGCACATCTTTATTATCTACAGCAGTGCTGAAAAACAGAAAGAGAATGATGCCAAAGTGGGGAACAAAGAAGAAAAAAGGGAAAAGTATAGAAGAAATGAAGAGAGAAAGGAAGAAAAACAGAGAGGAAAGGAAGGAAGGGAGACAAGGAAGGAGAGAGTGAGGAAAGAAGAGATGGAAGATGGGAAGACAGAGATGAGCTTTAGGGAATTGGTGACTCTCCCTGGCTAGTATATTGCACACTATATTGCATCAAATACTCAAGAACATATATCTCCAATTCCTGTATGAATATACATTCACAGTGTGTTTTTTTCCCTGTGAATTTATTAAAAGCCAATACCTCTCTTGTGGCATGCTTAATTTGTAAATTACATGGCACAATAAAATGAGTCAGAGAGTCAGTATATGAGTTTTAGAAAAGACTCTGGCCTATTGTGGATTCTGTCTTTGCTGAAAACACGCTATAATTGTTTTGAATTTGAGGGCTCCATGGGAAGGTAGGTCTCCCTGCCTCAGCCACCCCTGTTGACTCTATCTCCCAGGATTAGAATCAACATATAAGTCCCAATTGCTCAGAGGTGAATCCTGGGGAACAATAATGGAGCCAAGCCACAGAATCATGAGAAGTGGAAACCTCTATTTTAGTCAGTTGTTAGGTATTTATAATGTAGCAAAAGAGAATTGATAAAGACGAAGAACAAGCTTGCTCTCCTATGGGAGTACTAAGGGACATTATTAAAAAAAAAAAGAAACCAGAACTATTTCTAGAGCATGTTATAAATATAATAAACCCAGAAGAAAACAAGCAAAAGCTGGTTATTGTGAACTCGTTAGCAAGAGTGAGCTGTCATGCACTGTAGCAATTTTCCCCAAGACTGAAACGTCTCATCCTTCAGGGAAGCTCATTAAGATAGAAAATAAATAACTCAAAATAGCTCCAGGAAGTCCCTAAAATTGACCAGATTCACTAGCCTCTCCATCTCCAAGAGTACATAAATAGAAAAAAGACTACTGAGAGTCACTCTGACCTGTCAATCATCTGGAAGAGGCAGGAACTACTTGAACTGTTTGGAAGAAACAAAAAAAAAAGAAATAAAACCAATCAAACGACAACAACAAAAATATACAAACACCAGCTTAGCTGCCTGGGAGATGCTCAGACCAACTGAGCCATCTGGAAAATACACTCTCCAACCTGTTGAGCTTCCTACAGGCTGTGCAGTGTACTCCAGGTTTCCAGCTTTTGTGAACCTTCACACATACTAGGGTGGGCTTTGATGTTTCAGCTGTCTTTGAGTCATTTCTGTAATTAAGCACTCCCCCGTATTCCTGTAAGTAACCACATCAACAAAAACTGGTTCACAAAGTTGAGCATTGGTACATTTATTAATTTGGTCAGTTGTGGGCTGCCTTTCTTGGGTGAGTAGATGTGTATGTTGCTTTCCAGGAAAAGTCTGCCATACAACATCATCACTTATCTTCTCAATGAGGCTCAAAATCAGGATCAAGGAGACCAAGTGAAAGCTTCAGGCTAGGCTTGTTTGAAAGTTGTCATAAAGAAAGTAGGTGATGGTGCTAGGGAAATTCCCAGGAATCCAAAAGGGCGACCCAAGATTAGACTACTAGTAATGCTGTTGAGGGTGCCTGAACTGGCCTACCCTGGTAATCATATTGGTGAATACCCTAACTGTCATTATAGAGCTTTCCTGCAGTAACTGATGGAAGCAGATGCAGAGATCCACAACTAAGCACCAGGCTGAGCTCCAGGAGTCCAGTTGAAGAAAAGAAAGAGGGATTATATAAGCAAGGGGGGGGGGTCAAAATTATAATGGGGAAATCTACAGAGACAACTCAACCAAGCTGAAAGGAACTCACAAACTTTAGACTGAAAGCTTGGAACTTGCATGGGATCGGACTAGACCCTCTGCATATGGGAGATAGTTGTATCGCTAGGTCTTGTGGTGATATTGTGTTCCCCAATATTTCATGCACCTTAATAAATTTATCTGGAGTCAGAGAATAGAACAGCCACTAGACAGACATAGAGGCCAGAAAATGGTGCAACTCACACCTTCAATCCTACCCTTCTGGAGACAGAGATCCATCTGGATCTCTGTGAGTTCAAAGTCACACTGGAAACAGCCAGGCATGGTGACTCACACTTTCAATCCCAGGAAGTAATGGCAGAAAGCAGAAAGGTATATAAGGCGTGAAAACCAGGAACTAGAGCCTGGTTAAGCTTTTAGGCTTTTGAGCAGCAGTTCAGCTGAGATACATTTGGATGAGGACTCAGAGTCTTCTAGTCTGAGGAAACAGGATCAGCTGAGGAATTGGCAAGGTGAGGTGGCTGGAGCTTGTTCTGCTTCTCTGATCTTCCATCATTCACCCCAGTACCTGGCTTCAGGTTTGTTCTTATTAATAAGAACTTTTAAGATTCATGCTATAAAGTCTGTTTGAGGGGCCCCTACCTATGATTGGACACCTTGCTCACTTCTGATGAAGCGAGGAGGGGCTTGGTCCTGCCTCAACTGAATGTACCAGGCTTAGCTGTCCCAACATGGGAGAACTTACCTTGTTGGAGGACGGGGATGAGGGGTAGATCGGGGGAGGGTAGGAGCAGGAGGAGAGAGATGAGAGGGGGATGGGAGGTTGGTATGTAAATGAAAAAAATTTAAAAAGAAAGTGGATGAACCAGAAGTACTATGTCCCATCTGAATGTCTAAGGATGACTATCAGACTTTATAGTTGACTCTAAATTGGAAACAAAGACACAAATTAAAGAAGCTATTGACTGCTAGGTTGTAGCTTCTTAAGTTATGTTTTTGCAGGTATTAGAATTCGGTTCCTGGAATAATGGCTAGAGTTCTTAGTCCTATTTTGGTACAAATTGCAGTGAAGAGGCAAACAGGCCTTTGAACTCAGCTCCTTGTGTCAGATTGTAGGGCAGAATTATATTCAGTGTTCATTTGATGTGTTTTGTTTCTTTGTTTTGCTTTTTCAGCAAAGTACTATTTTAGAATTGTCCAGAACATGAAGTCCACGAGTTAACCAAGGTAAAATTAAATTGTGTAGAGAGGACCCTAGTAAATCATTCATAAAGAAGAAAATACAGGGGTCAACAGAGCTTAGAGTAAGAATCCTCCTGGGCACAGAGACAGGGGCATTTCATGGACAAAGTAAAAAAAGTAAATCTTTCAAACTGGGTGTTACAGGGTCAGCAGAGTGAGAGAAAATACATTGCTGACCATATTATAAAAGCTGTCAACTTCCAAGGCAGCATCACTAATTGACATCTCCCTAAACACAGATGTGTGAAATGAAAGTAAAATATTAACTCATTAACCTCCATTATCATAAACCAGGTTATTAATTTCTTAATAGAGGAGGGCATTCACTGAGAGGTTGGGAACTAAGCTAAATATGCTTTGTTGCATTCAATAGAATTGATAAAACAGAACATTTCTTTAAATTCACTCAGAACAGGTGCAATCTGTAAATTGCAACCAATCAGGGAGAGTTCTGTACATGTGTAAGAAGTGATTCTTCCAGTTGGGCAACCTTGAGAAGCCTCAAGCTGGCTTGGAAAAGTGAGATCATAGACACTATGGGACGGCAGAAGATTTTCTCCTCTCTAAAAGATGGACAGTTGTGTAATGATGTGCTGAGACCTAGTGAGTGTGAATGTTTGTGTGCTTGTGTATATACAAGGAAAGAAGCATGAATGTAGGAGTGCATATGTGCAAAAGCCAAAGAATAACTTTAGATGTCACGTACTTTTATTTTTCATCAGAGAAGGATCTCTCATTGGCCTAGAATTTGCCAAGCATGCGAGGCTCCCTACCAGTAAGCCTCAGAAATGTACCTGTTTCCACCTCTTTTGGCACTGGGATTGCAGTATAGCTTTTTTTAAATAATAAAAACACAGTTCTTTGTAATAAACTCAGATTCTAGTTCTTGCAAAGTGTGTATCTTAACAACTAAAATATTTCCTTAGACCATCACCTGAGATCTTAAAATTGTATAGAGGTTAAGTTCAAGGACAATAAAGGGTCTTTGGTATCTGGAAAAGAAAATGGGAGGGCTATAAGATAACAAGTATTTGGGAGGACTATAGTGGTTGATTAAAAATAAAATACAGAAGTGGGGAAGACTGGAGAAAACAATTCTAACCAGACACTAGATGTCTTTGGATACCAAGATAAATTTGGCATTTATTTTATGCAAAAATGTTCATGAAACTGGCAAGCAATAGAAGAATATCTTCAAATCATTTCTCCAAAATTAAGTTTCTTTTACAATGGTGAGGGTTGAGTTGAAGTAAAAGGCCACTGAATGCGAATCTGCTACTGAAAGTCTACAAGGAGCATCTACAGAACTGGTGATAGGGAGGACAGGTCAGGACAAACTTCTAAGTATCTGGCTAAGCGGAAGTCAGTGTCATGGTTGTTCTTGTCAACTTGACTAGATTTGGGTTCATCCAGAAAGCACACCTTGGGTGTATCTGTTGGAGTGTTTCCAAAGTTTAAGTAGGGAGGAAAATTCCACCTTCAATCTATCCAAGGGGATAGGATCCTGGCCTAATTAAAGAGAAAAAAAAAAGAGTAGAAAATTGGTTAAGTATCAGCACTTATCTCTTTTTGCTTTTGAACAGTGCAAGTAATGTGACCAGGAACTTATGCTGTTCCAACTAAGGCTGCTCCTACTAACCATGCCTTCCCTACTGTGATGGAAGGTGGCCTCAAACTAGGAGCCATAACAAATCTTTACTTAATCATGGGAATAGAAAGAGAAACTAGTACGGTTGGTTAAAGAGAACGAGAGTAATATGAGATGAGACTATCAAAAAGATGTCTGCCTCCAAGTCCACAAAAAGTGCCAAAAGTGGTTCACTCTGTGCAATTTCAAGAATCTGCTCTAGTCTACGAAATGATACAGGCTCACATGGAAACACAGCCGGAAATGACTTTTGGCTGTATGATTCATCATCATACCTGAAAATCAGAACTCAGAATTCTTTTCCCATTTCTCCTCTTTGAAATTTCTTTTTACAGATTTCTATAACCCAAATGTTCTCTGTTGCTCAATGTATTTATGAGATGGTGATAATGATTTTGGCTGCCCTCATGTGGCTTTGGAGGAAGAAAAGAAATGGAATTCATTTCTACAAAACACATTGAAAATTTCAGAGATTTTCTTTTATTTCAAGAAAAATACAAGCTTCAGAAATACTTATAACAGCCAAGGTTGGGCAACTGAAATTACCTTCTGGTCTGTGGAGACTGCATAATATGAGTTAGAGGAGAGAAAAATGATCCTGAAACATGAGGTCTCATACGAACAACTGAAAAAAAAAGTCTAGAACATAAATTGTAGTTTCCTTACTGGGTATTTATAACTGTTCACTTGTAGAGCTCCTGTCTTGCTGAACAGGGCCAATGGAAAACATTTCTCAATTCAGCATCCTGCTTGAACCCTTACTGCACAGTGATTGATCATAGCAATTTCTTTCACATAAACAGAATCTTCCAGATAAGCTTGTTGGAGACAGTCTGGGCTATGAATACACTCTGGACCCAAAACTAATATTTTGCTTGCAGTGTTTAAACTCAATGCCAATAGGGCTCAAACTCCTTGTATCATGAAAGCACAAACTCTTTTAAGCTTCCTGATTTAATCAAGATGAGGGGAAAGGGCATTGACTATACACGGTTCTCCTGTAGAGAGGTATCTGTCTTTTCATTAGAGTCCCCACATACCAGCAACAAAACATATGGCTTAGTGTGGAGAGCATCCTTAATCATTAGGAAACTACCCAGCAACTACTCAGCTACCTCATTTTGGAAAGCAGAGAACTGTATCTGGAAGGAAGAAAAACGCAGGACAGCATTTCCTGTGATCCCAAACATTTTCTCATATTGATGACAGTCGTTGCTGCCACTGGAGTAGCTGGAATCGTAATTTGAAAGGAGTGTCATTTTCTACAGACACAAGCCCGGTGTAATTCTCCCATTTAAATCGAATGGTCCTGCAGGCAGATGATCTCCCTGCCTGTAGTTTATCACTTCCCCACTGCACACTAGGTAAATGAGGATCAATAGGCTGATTTTGTTAAGCTTGCCTACTCACCTTGTTAGAAGTAATTTTTATTCAGTTAATTATGTTACAATGTATGAGTGATCATTATTTTGAGGGAGAGATAGAGAGGAAGGAGATTAAAAAAGGCAAGAAAGACAATCAAATAAGAGAAGGTAGCCTAATTAGAATGGATTAGAAAAGTCTGTAAAGTGTATCCCCCAAAGGTCACAGAATTTCTCTAAATTTATATATGTTTTTAAAACAATCTGAGCTAACCTAATGGACCACTTTCATTATTGCAGGTTAAGGTTTCCTTTTGCATCTAGATTTAAGTAATATGAGCTCCATGTGTAATATTAAATTAGGATTTTGAATTTTACTAGTGCATATTCATTTTAACAATATGGTGGTCTTCCAAAGCACATTTTCACACAAATGTATTATTTTCTTTGTATTCACCCCATGTTTTCCTATCCTTCCCCTCTACACTTGTTACTTCCCTTCCTTTTCTCAACTAATTGCCTCTCTGCTTTCATATACAGTTGATGTTAAGTCTAAATCTAGTATATGAGAAGAAGCATAGATGTGAACCTTTCTTTTACCCCCTCCCTTGAGAACTCAGATGAAACAGAACAAAGAGACTGGTGTTAGTAATTCAGGCAAGTATTGCAAGTTATGCCTGATCTAATGTCTTTTTTCTTTCTTCTTTCTTTTTAATCCTGGATTTTGGAATATATATATATATATATATATATATATATATATATATTTATATATTTTGTGTGTGTGTGTGTGTGCACCAAATGCACCATGACAATTGTGTGCAGGTCAGAGAATAACTAATTGGAGTCAGTTCTCTCTATTGAACTCAGGACATTAGGCCTAGTGAGAGGTATTTTTTTACCTGTTCTGCTGCTCATGGGACCAGATATCTTTCATGTGTCTACTTAGTGTGGTTTCAAATGTAATTCTTTAGAGTGCAAAGTATTTTGGAGGGGAGGGAGAAGTTATTGTTTAGATATATGTGCATTAGATATAGGATTTACTCAAACTTTGTGACACTTGAGTTCACAGCTCTTTTTCTGGGACACCTGTGATATAAATTAGTTGTGTCTAACTGGGACACTTTTGAGGTGATTGGTTCAACTTCCTGTGGTCCACAGCAGAAGAATGCAGCCATAAAGAATGAGCACACTGTGCTGTGTTCTCTTTGAATCTTTCTCTCCCTCTATTTCTCTCTTTTTTGTTTTTTGGTTTTCATGGTATCTTACATTGGCCACAGCAGTGCCCACCTAAACTGACAGGCATTTGAAACTGAATGGTAACATTATTAATATCTGTGAGAAGAATATAGGCAAGATTAGATATCTCAGAGGTAAATTCAGATGAATAGTCACCATAGATACACATATTCTGGAATCCCAAGTGCTATGATCAGAAAGTCTCCAAATATTCCTGTGTAAATGTGTGAATGGTGCAGCTAGTCAAGAGACGTTTACATGCTCATACTAGTATGAGTCAGGGAAGAACAGAGAGGGAACATCAGAAGGTGGAGAAACAGTCCTGTGAGATTTTTTACATAAGGAGCTGTGTGGGCGTTATCAGTCATGAAGCTCATAATAATCTTCAGAAACTGTGAAATTAATCACCTGTAGTAGGGGACCTTCCTCTCCCATTTGTCAATTTTGTTAACCATGTTCTCCAGATACTTTAGAATTTCTCTTGAACCTGCAAATGACTTACACATGATGCATAGATGTGCCATCTGTTATTTGAATCCTTAGTTTCCTTTTTACATAAGATTGTTTTGTGTTCTTCTCCCATTTCCAAATCAAATCCCACTGAAATAATTTTAACATCTTCTTCCTATTTCTACCATCAGTCAGCAAACTTGAGGACTGACCAAAGAAGGCTACTGGTGTCATACTCTGAATTAAGAATCAGAGGTCTCATCAGATTCTGCAAATTATTTTGGCAGCTAGCAGATTCTTTTTCTGTGCTATATGTTCTACTTCAAAGCAAGCTGTGATTAGATAGGAGCATCGCCTCAATGTCCGCAAATGGCATCTATAAAGACTGACCTGGTAGTACTCATTTGTAAACTTGGCACCAAGAAGAACAAAACAGGATGCTTCTGAATTTGAGGCCAACTATAGAAAGTATAGAAAGCTGTTGCCTCAAAGCAAAAAGAGAAGAAAGAAAGAAAGGAGGAAGAGAGGGAAAGAGAGCATGAGAGATGAACAATCTAAGAAAGGAAGGGAGGAAAAAGAAGAAAGAATGACAGAAGAAAGGAAGAATTGAAGAAAGGAGTGTAGCTTCAAAGAGAAGGAATACAAAGGCAGAGATGGTGGGGTTATTTCTCATGCACCTTTTGCCTTATTCGTCATTGGTTTTATATTTAATATTTATATATAATTAAAACAATTCATTTTCTCCTAAAGAAACTCTTCCTATTAAAAGCACAAATTTGTTGCTACATTTTAAGTCATAAAAGGTTAATGAAGCACTAGTGAGGAAAACAATGTTGTACTGCTTCCTTTAAGATAATCGAAGCTGTTGGTGGGAATGCAAACTTGTACAGCCACTTTGGAAATCAGTATGGTGGTTTCTCAGAAAACTGGGAATCAATCTTCCTCAAGACCTAGCTATACCACTCTTGGGCATATATCCAAGGAATGCTCAATCATACCACAAGGACACATGCTCAGCTATGTTCATAGCAGCATTATTTGTAATAGCCAGAACCTGGAAATAACCTAGATGCCCTTCAACTGAAGAATGGATAAATAAAATGTGATATATATACACAATGGAGTACTACTCAGCAGAGAAAAAAACAATGACATAACATGAGGTTTGCAGGCAAATGGATGGAACTAGAAAATGTTATCGTGAGTGAGGTAACCCAGACTCAGAAAGACAAACATGGTGTACTCACTCATAAGTGGATACTAGATGTAAAGCAAAGGATAACCAGACTGCCACCCACAGCTCCAGGGAGACTAGCTAGTAAGGAGGAACCTAGGAAGGACGCATGGATCACCCAGCAATGGATAAATGGATGAGATCTACATGAGCAAACTGGGGGTGAGGGGGTGGTAATGGAGGGCAAGGGATGGGGGAATGAGAGCTTAGGGGAACAGGAGGTTCGAGCTGGAACAGGAACAGAGTGGAAGAACAAGGAAAGAGATACCATCATAAATGATGGCACCATGGGAATAGGGAGAAGCAGAGTGCTAGGGAGGTTTCCAGGAATCCACAAAGATGACTCCACCATAGACTACTGGCAATGGTCAAGAGGGTGCCTGAGCTGACCCACTCTGATGATCAGATGGCTGAATACCCTGACTATCATCGGAGAACTCTCATCCAGTGACTGATGGAGACAGATGCAGAGATCCACAGCTGGGTCCCAGGCAGAGGTCCAGGAGTCCAATCTATGAGAGAGAGGAGAGATTATATGAGCAAGAGATATTGAGACCATGATTGGAAAAAGTACAGAGACAACTAGCCAAACTTGTGGAAACACATGAACCACATGGACCAATAGCTGAGGAGCCCCCATGGAACTGGACTAGGCCCTCTGGATGAGCGAGACAGTTGGTTAGCTTGACCTGTTTAGGGGGCCCTCAGGCAGTGGGATTGGGACCTGTCCCTAGTGCATGAGCCGGCTCTTTGGAGCCTAGTGGCTATGGTGAGACAAATTGTGCAGTCTTGGTACAGGGAGGAGGGGCTTGGACCTTCCTCAAGTGAATGTACCAGGCTCTGCTGACTCCCCATGGGAGACCTTGCCTTGGAGGAGGTGGGATGGGGAGTGGGTTGGGGGTAAGGCTAGGGGTTGGGAGGAGGGAGGACAGGGGAATCTGTGGTTGGTATGTAAAATGAATAGAAAAATCTCTTAATAAAAAAAGGAAAAAAAAAGATATCAGAAGCATTTTATACACAATACTCCTATCTTTCAATACTGTTTTTGTATTTGATTTTTACAGGAATGGATGTGATTGTTTCCACACATTTTCTTCCTTCTTTCATTTAACAGATATTTACATAAAAATTTTAAATTTAAGGTAGTATTTTTGACACAGGGCTTATTTGGTAATGAAATTATTGTAATTTTATGTCACTGAGGGATTACTGCTCTAGTGGGAAGAAAAACAAACCTTACAGATGAAGAAATAAACGTTGAGGTACATAGAAGAGATTAGAAGAATGGTATTATTTGATTAAAAAGGAAAGCCACAGAATTCAGTTCTAAGTTAGTAGAAACTGAGCTCTGCAGTATTGTATGAACAAAGCCTAAAGTTAGTATTTTGATTTTTAATCTAGCTCTGCTTTTTTTGAAAGAGAAAAATTCAAATTCAACCCAGTAGTATTTTGATGTGATTGAAGTCATAAGAGAATGAAACAGAAAAAAATACTGTTGCATGCTATGCTAATGACTTTGCTTATGCCATTTCATTTAATCTTTATGGCAGAACTATTCAATTGGCCATTGTATTATCTCCTAGGAAAGAAAGTGGAACCAATAATACTCCTCTTGTCCCAAGTCACACAGCTCATGAGTGATGCTGTTGGAATCCGTATCCAAGCAGTCTAGTTTCAGACAATATGACATTAGCACGCAATGATCTTTCTAATTCTTTCATATTGGGAAATATTTCACTTCTGTTCCAGGCATATGTTAATTTTCCTCCCCCAAACGTAAGGGGTCTTATTGGTTAAACAAGAGAATAGAATTTGGTACCAGTAGCGTACATGACCTGAATCTTTATTTCCCACAAAAAGTGTAGTGAGCCCAAGCAAACACTTTTCCAATGACTCTTTTTTTTTTTTTTTAAGAAGGAAAGCATGCAAGCAAATGTGAAGGGGTATTTACATGTGTAAATCAAAGGAAGACAGCATCCACTTTCATTTTAAAGAATGCAAATAAATATAGTTTAATCTTTTATACATAATTCATATTAGCAATGACTACTTCAAAATTAATGTCAGCTAATATTAAGATTAGCAGATGAAGCCTCTTAAGCGTGGCTGTAGGCTATTCTCACAGAGACCAGTTAAAGCCTTTGTGCTTAATTTCCTGAGGCTTATTTTTTGGTCTATCCTAATGAAATATTAAGCTCTTTTAAAAATGAGATTTACGTGATTAAAAAAAGGGAAAGTAAATCCTTGTTTAACTCATCACATAGATTTTTCCTTAAGATAAGGTGAGTCATTATGTAAAATTTGGGAGGGTCCTATGGGATTGGATTATAGCTGAGTCTATGCAATATTGTCTTCCTCTATAACTTGACCTCTGAATGTTCAGCACATTCTTAGTAAAGTGTGTTAGTGTCATCCCCTAAACACACTTTAGTGCTCCCAATACTAAGAAAACTGTTAATCTTCTACTTAGAAAAATCTCAGAAGGCTGGAAAATAATTGGAGAATGAACACTCAACAGTATTGAACTCTAATTTGACTTCTCAGGCTTTTCTGATACTAGAAGTTATTTTAAAATTAAATACTATATGTTCCAAGAAAAGGAGGACAAAGTCCTAGAGTTAATTCCTTTCTTCTCTTTCAAAATGTATCTGGTACCAGTATGGAACCATCTTTTCTTAATTCTCTCTCTCTCTGTCTCTCTCTGTCTCTCTGTCTCTGTCTGTCTGTCTGTCTGTCTGTCTCTCTCTCTCTCTCTTTCTCTCTCTGTGTGTGTGTGTGTGTGTGTGTGTGTGTGTCTGTGTGTGTGTGCCTGTCTGTCTGTCTGTCTGTCTCTCCTGACAACAAAATTTTTAATGAAGAATTTGAATATTTTCCCTGAATTGATGTTCAAGAATATTTCTAATCACTGAAAATTCTCAATATTCTTCCCCACTATATAAAATGTCTGCAGGCTTTTCCTATCCCTCTACTTTATGACTTCATTTTTTATAAGAAAATTAGTGCTAAATGCCCATCTTCAAGGTCAAGGTCAACCATTTCTCAGTATAGGATCCATCTATCTCTATTTTATCCTACAACATGACCCCCTCATGTAAGCCTTCTTTTCAGAATTTGCATCCTCCATCAATCTCTTAATGATTCCAATTAGCTTTTAGATACACTCTCAACATCTCTCCCCTATAGTATGTTCAATCCTTCATCCTTTGCCTCAGACGTTCCTTTTTTTTACTAATGTTTTTCTTCACTGCTTCTTCTTTCTCCCTCTCTTCTCCATTGTTTCTCTTCTCTCATTTAATCATCAGAGTTCATAAAAGGGGAAAGGCCTCTTCTGTCTTAGCATGAATGTCAAAGGACTGCGTCAAAGAGCTTTGCCAACATTGTTAAACATCAATATAGATGTAGTTCCATAGATATTCCAGACTCTCAGTAGATACAAGCTAGAACCAACAATATTTAAAAACTAAACATAGTAAACTATTGTTGATTTGGCCTACGAAGTGCTAAGTTAGCTCTTTGTACATCATTATGGATTATATATATAATTAAAATGTATTATAATTTTAATTAAAATGACTGGAACTTCTTTCATAATTCATGTTTTATGTTGACATTTGTCCAACAGGGAAATACTAGATAAAGTTAATAATATGCCTCCTGGAATTCATCTAAACTCAAAGAAACAATTTTAACTAGAAAACTGATTCCATTGAATTTTCCAGTTTTAAGGGTACACATATATCATGATAATTGCTCTTCTAATAGTCAACTTACATGATTTTTGCAAATGCAAAATTATGTATGTTGTATGTACATGTGCATGTGTATAACTATTCATATAGGGGTGGTCTGCATGTGCAGCTCTGTGTGTGTGTACGGTGGTGGTGGGGGCAGCATTCCTTAGGATCGATCCACATTGTTTCGTTAAGCAGGGTATCTCACTGATTCAGAGCTTGTCAAGTGACCTGCCCAGGACAGGGACTCCAAGTACATACCACCAAGCCTGGCATTTTAAAAAGTGGGATCTGAGACTCAAACTAATGTACTCATGTTTGCAAGGCAAACACATTACCAATCAAGCTGTATCCACAGCTCCTAACCAGCTCCCAAGTCATGTGTTCTTATGAGTGAAATAGAGACTTTGACATCAGAAAGTCTTAGAACTCCATTGTTATTTCCTTTCTAACTCTGTTTTGCCTCACTAGGTACTTCTAGTTTACATAAATACAACAATGTGATTAAATGGAACAATTTCTGTAAAACATTTCTGGACTATGACAAACACATTGTCCATGTTAACACTTACGACTAATGGAAGAAAAACAGGAAATCTCATTAAGTCCAGAGTTACCAATCTGATCCTACTTGACAAAGGAAAAGAAGGTTATCTTTGTAAATTATAACAGTACTTTCTGTAGATGTTTGGAGCACTGTAAAATCTGTTTCCCACTTTAAGAACCTGATAATTAATAATCTTCACACTTCTTTGGATAATTTAGTAGAGATCAATCTTCTGAGGTGGTGGTGCATCTGTAGTCCTTCTTAGATCAGTTGTTGCCACAAAAATAAGAGCAGGGTACCATAAGTAATTAAAATTAAACTGCCTGAAAACAGTGTGATAAAAAGCATGGCACGGGATCATCTCCATTCTAAAGAAATATTTGAGAAACTTAAAGCAGTGCTCACAGCACAGAGAACTAACAACAAAGGAAAGAGAGAACAGTATATCTGGTAAAACTCCAAAAAAGCACAGGATATATCATCTGTAGAAATACAGATTTGGAAAGTTCATTTCTTCCCATACATATAAATTCTTTTATTTATTTTTTAATTTTTCTTTTTTATTCACTCTTTTCTCATATATTATATCCTCCCTACAGTTCCCCCTCCTCATCTCCTCCCAGTTCCTCACCCTTCCCATCCCTCTTCCCCAGATCTACTCCTCCTTCAGAAAATAGCAAGTCTTCTCAGGCAAATATAACATAACAAGTTACAATACTGGGCACATACCCTCGTACTAAGGCTGGATAAGGCAACCTAGTAGGAGAAACGGGCTCCCGAAACAGGCAAAAGAGTCATAGACAGGCCACGCTCCCACTGTTAGGATTCTCACAAAAATACCAAGCTGTACAACCATACCACATACACAGAGTTCCTAAGTCAGATACATACAGGCTCTCTGTTCGTTGCTCCAGTCTCTGTGAGCCCTGGGAACCCCGATTAGTTGATTTTATTGACTGTGTTCTGGTGGTGCCCTTGAGTCCTCTGAACCCTACAGTCATTCTTCCCCTTCTTCTGCAGGATTGCCCAAGCTCTGTCTAGTATTTGGCTGTATGCCTTTGTATCTGCTCTCATTAGTTGCTGGATGAACCCTCTCTGGTGATGATTATGCTAGGCTCTCATCTATGGGTAAAGCAGAATATGATTAGGAAATGTTTCATTGTCTCCTCTGCCCCCCCCCCCCTCATGTTTGTTTCTATCCTAGGTCTCTAGGCTATCCGGTCTCTGGTTCCTGGCCATCCATGGGTCTTCTGTAATTGGTTGGCCACTCCCCCGGTTCTGTGCCACCTTACTCCAGCACATCTTGAAGGCAGGGAAAATTATACACCAAAGGTTTTGTGGCTGGGTTGGTGTCCCTGTCCCTCCACTGGAAGCCTTGCCTGGTTACAGAGGATGGCCTACTCGGGTTCCATATCCCCCATTATTAGGAGTCTTCACTAGGTTCACCTTCATAGATTCCATGAAGAAAAGTTCTGACCAAATTCTCTTCTATTTGTGTGTATATATGCACACATGTGTGCATGTGTATATGATTATGTATGCACACATGTCCCTACTTGCACGTGTTTGTGCGTATGTACACAAGTATGTGCAGGTATGTGAGTCAATATTAATATTTTCCTAGATCAATAGCTACTTTATTTTTCTAAGGATGTGTGTCTCACTGATCTTGGAAGCTAATGATTCACTTAAGCTTGCTAGCTAGCTCCAAGGATCCTCATATATTCAACTCCCCAGAGTATGGATTACAGATGTCCTCTGCGTTATCTGGCATTTTGTGTGGGTTTTGAGGGTCCTAATACATGTGCCCAGAATTATGTGATAAGAATTCTCCCATGTAAGTCATTTCTCCAGACTCTCCAGTCATTCTTTATTTCAATGATACTGAATTAAAAATAATATAAATTCAAAGACTGAAAAAAATGATTTTCTTGATCCATGATGACCTCACCCAATTTTCTCAAGCTATCTCAAATAAAATTCACAACTTCATACCAGAAAGTAAAAACCCTCCTAGACCCCAAGGTTAATAATGAAAGGAACACTTGCAGTTAAAATACTACGTAGATTTTTTATGTAGATTTAAAAAAAAACTATACAATCTAGAAAATATTCTAGATTAAGAAAGAGCCTATAGGGGTAGCAGAGGTGACTCAGCAGTTAAGAGGACATATTGCTCATAATGAGGACCCCAGATCTTTTCCTATCCCCTACAACAGGAAGCTCAGCTCTTCATTATCTGACATTTCTGGCCTTCACATGTGCACACACGCGCGCGCGCGCGCGCGCGCGCACACACACACACACACACACGCACGCACGCACACACGCGCACACACACACACACACACACACGCACACACGCACACACACCTAACATAAGGGTCTACAGAAATGGCTTAGTGATGAAAAGCCCCCGTGGCTCAGCTTTGTTTCCCAGTACCCACACAAAGGCTCACATTCTTATCTCCCGAGACAGGGCATCTGTTGCCCTCTTCTGGCCTCTGTAGGCACTACATCCATGTGGTACACATTGATATATGCAGGCACATTGTATGTATTTAGCAAATAAAAAATATAGAAAAGCATCTGTGTCGATATAAAATGATAATTTATTTAATAAATGAAAGTTTATATATTGAAATTTAGTCATCAGAGACTTATTCAATCTACATACCAGGTATTCCTTTAAGAACTGTTGAGATAAAAGGAAAAATGACCTCATCTCTGAACTTGAGAACCTCATGACTTTACAAAGCATCTAAAGTCAATCTGTTCTCCACAAGTAGGATATTAACCACTGTAGACAGGAGATATTTATAAAATGAGTATTTGCTGAAGGAGGAGGGATTCAATTCATTCCAGATTTAAGGGTGTCTCAGATATTAGGTATCTCTGTAAGGAATTAAACACCCAATTTGTCTTGAAGGCACAGAAACTACACAGATGCCTTTTTGCACACATATTAATTCATTTTTTACTCAAGACATGGGTGTGCACTTCTTTGTATTTTAAGATGCTGATAAGACATTTACCACCCTAAATTGTCATTATACCCAATTGGTGTTTTATTTAACTAAAATTAAAATATAAATTGGAAGGAACATTGAATCAATGGGAAATACAAAACCCAATGAGTTAGGAAAGTAAGTAGCAAGTTGCTTAGAAGTAGAGACCTAGGAGTCAGAATACCTGAATTCATAAAACAGTAAGATTCTTGAAAGTTAAATTAATGTTATCTAGAAAAGGTGATGCAGAGATGGATTTAAGAAACTGGCTTCCATGATCTCATTCTTTGCAAGTTCCTGTTCCTACAGGTTCTACTTTCAAGTACCTTGTGATGAGTTCATGACTGGCTTCCCCCCAGAAGAATCTATTTCTTTATATATCGTATCATTTAAGTACAAATCTTGGTTCAAAGTACTTTTTAGCTTTCTAAAATGCTTCAAAATTTTTAATCCATATTTGAACTTGTATAATTTAGCAATCCAATATGTTCACAATGCTGAAACAGCTCACGTCATTATGCATGCAGACATTTTTGCTTTATAAATAGTGTCATGTGAGAAAGAAGTGGGGAGGGTTTCAGATATTCAGTCAGTCAAGTATTTGATTAGACTCAAATAATGAATGGAAGAAAGCCAAGTTATTTACCATTGCAGGATGGGATTTTTTTTTCCCCCTAAAAGGCTATGGAGAAAATAGTCATTGTGGCTTGTAAGGTTCTTCTCAACACTACTTAACTCTGTCATCAGTATCAAAGTAGCCAAAGACAACAGAAAGTGAAAAGCATGACGTATTACAATAAAACTTCTTTTATAAAAGCTGGCAACTTGCCAGACTTGCCTTAGATCTGCTGTAACTCATGTAAGTTATGCATTGCAAGGTTAAAGCAAAGGATAAATAACATTTTTAACCACGATTAACTGAATTTTCATGGGAACACAGCTTTATATGCTTGCCGAATTTATTAATCTCTGTCTCTGAATCCACACTCCACCAAGATCACTGGATAATGTCTGAATGCAAACCCACAGATGTTTTGCTGTTTAAATTCCTTGCACAGATAGGCATTAACTTCACTGGGGAATTTAAACGGTCTGCATTCCTTGAGTCTCTGCTCTCCTGCTTCTATTCTAGTTTGAATCTACTTTGAAGGCACCATCCCCTGGACCACTACAATATGAGGTGCTATAGGCCATCAGGGGCGTGGTCTGATTTATTCCCCTTCGGTTAGATGTTCCACATAATGTTTGAGATAGAGTGGATCTGGAACAGATAGATATGAGGAGAATTGGTAAGTTAGCATCTAAGATCCAGAAAATACCTTTAAGTCTTTGGAGCAACTTAACAGAATGCCTTAATCCTTACTTTCATGTATGTTTTGTAAACCTAACGTGTATGTGGCTGTGAGATTATGAAGAGAAAAAAGGACCCCCTTCCAGTGACCTTCATCGGGGTTCAACTTCATCAGCCTTTCTCATTAGTAGTACATCCCTTTATAACACATAGCATCTCAAAGACCCTTCCCCATCTCACTGACTATACAAGAATATTTCTCTAACTTGACTTAAGGACATAGCTACTTAATTACACAACATGGTTTTCATCAGCAGGTTATCATTCCTTCTGCTTCCTATCCTCATTTCCCACAGAAATGATTTGAATTCTCCAGATGTACAATTGTGGAGAAGTCAGCAAACGTAGGGTTGTAGCTTGTATTATAGAGGGCATTGTGCAAACTGCATGATGATAAACATTGTGATACATGTACCAGAGAAGCCACAGTGGATATAAAGACAGATTGGGTCAGGTAAAAAATTTCCATCAATGGTTGTTGTTCCTCAAGTCATACTTGCCCTACTGCATTGAAAATGTGGATTGTCTCTGTCATGCCACACCTGCCACACCAGGATTATCTATTTTGGTGTATGTATTTTTTTTCCTAAAGTTTTCCTCCAGAACCCAATTTGAAGATTATTCCTTCAGGTTTTGGATGTTATGACTTATATCTCCAATTTTAAGTATCAAATTCATCCCTGCTATTAATTTAAGTAATTAAATATATTTCCCATTTAATTGCTTCCCCAAATCATAGTCTGATATAGAGAATGTCCAAGATTACACTCCTTCTTACCTTATTCTCCTACTTACTTCTTGCAGTACTGTATTCCTGTGAATTCATGTTCGGAAGGACAGGTTGGCAACAAAAGGGGTAAAGTTCAGCTACAGGCATAGAGGAGAACTTCCAGAGAATGTAGCTGAAAGGAGCAGTTAGAACTCAGGACTTCCATTTCCATCTTAATAAAGGAGGAATGCTGTAGCTGGTGTTTTCCTGCTGGGCCCACAGTCAGGACAAATCTCCGCCACCCGCCAGTCTCCAGCTCCCAAGTCCCGCCAGTCTCCGAGCCCACTTATAAAATAAACACACAGACGCTTACATTATTTAAACTGCTTGGCCATTAGCTCAGGCCTATCATTGTCTAGCTCTTACTCTTATATTTAGCCCATTTCTAATAATCTCTACTTTGCCACGTGGCTCGTGGGTTACCGGTACCTTACATCTTCCTTCTCCTGGCCGCGGCTCCAGCCAGTCTCCCCTCTACCTTCCTGTTCCCTCAATTCTCTTCTCTGTTAGTCCCGCCTATACTTCCTGTCTGGCTACCGGCCAATCAGCGCTTTATTGATACAGAGTGATATCCACAGCAGAATGCTGGTTGCTAAAGAGACAGCAAGTAATAACTAATCATTGGGAAGGCATGGTGGGGCAAAGCTAAAGAAAAGTAAACTTTGCTTTAAAGTATGTTTAGAAAAAGTTCTCCCATATCAGCTTTCTTCTCTCGCATTCTTCTAGGATGAAGAGAATTACTTACTCAATGGAGGTTGTGTCTCTTGAAAGTAAACATTGACAGTTCAATCCCTGTTTGAAAAACTCTGATTTTAGGCAAATGATAGCAATGCTGAGAATGCCTTCTCCTGAATATGTGAAATTTCTTCAGTTCAGAATGATTCTTATGTGACAGAACCCCTGGAACCCCTTCTGGATGGGTCTGTCATTAAGAAGAAAACAGGAAACTACTTAGTAGTTCTAGGGCATAAGCTGCACATCTTGTTCTACATAGTAGTGTAGATCATGTTTGACAGACTGATGTGACCATTCATTCACTTTATTTTCCACTTAAGCAGAGTCATCACATTGAGGTTTTAACCAGAAACACTAATTAAATATCTCCTCCCGGAAGATTTGGAATTTCTTATTAACTTTTTTGTGTCTAAATGAAGCAATTAATTTCTTAGTACAACATGTGCCTTTATATATATATATAATTTGATATATATCTATATATCTATCTATATATATAAATGTATTACCCAGTTTAGAAGAGCTGAACTCATGTAAAGGAAGAGACCTCTGTGATTGTGAGGTGGCATTCTTTTTTTTTTAAAATGTATGAAACTTTTTATTCTTTTTTTTCATTTTTCTTTATTAAGAAATTTTCTACTCACTCTACATACCACCCACAGATCCCACCTCCTCCCTCCTCCCATCTCCCAGTTCTCCCTCCCAAGCCACCCCACATCCCCCAAATCAAGGTCCAAGCCCCTTCCCACTGTACCAAGGCTACACAAGGCCCCACACCACAGGTACAGGATTCCCAAAAGCCTGCTTATGCACCAGGAATGGATCCCGATCCCCCTGCACCCACAGCTCCAGAGAGGCTAGCTAACAGGGAAAGACCCTAGGAGGGACACATGGATGACCCAGCGAAGAAGTGGATGAGATCTACATGAGCAGACTGGGTGTGTGTGTGTGTGGGGGGGTGACAGAGGGCAAGGAGTGGGGAATGAGATCACAGGGAAATAGGAGGGTCGAGTTGGAACAGGGACAGAGCGGGAGGGCAGGGAGGGAGATACCATGATAGATGAGGACATCATGGGAAAAGGAAGAGGCAGGGTGCTGGGGAGGCTCTCAGGAACCCATAAGGATGACCCCACCTTGGACTGCTGGCAGTGGTCCAGAGGGTGCCTGGACTGGTCTACTCTGGTGACCGGTTTAGTCATACCCTAACTATCATCATAGAGCCTTTGTCCAGTGACTGATGGAGGCAGATGCAGAGATCCACGGCCAGGCACCAGGCTGAGCTCAGGGAATCCAATCGATGAGAGAGAGGAGGGATTCTGCAAGCAGGGAACGTGAAGATCATGATGGGAAAAAGTGCAGAGATGACCGGCTACACCATTGGAAGCCCATGTACTATGGACTGGTGGCTGTGAAGCCCCTACGGGACTGGACTAGGCCCTCTGGATATGGAGGTGGCATTCTTAACATCATCAGAGCCTCTAAACACCGGGGCTAAAAGGTGTTACAGTAAACCCAGCAACTGATCCGTATCTTCATAGGTAAAAACAGGAGCAGAGCAGG
This sequence comes from Peromyscus nudipes, assembly GCA_902168325.1. Classification (NCBI taxonomy): domain Eukaryota; kingdom Metazoa; phylum Chordata; class Mammalia; order Rodentia; family Cricetidae; genus Peromyscus; species Peromyscus nudipes. Next base: position 41,088 of record CABHPH010140971.1, read on the forward strand.
TAAGTGTTTTTCTCAAGTGTACCTGGCTGGCTGGTTTCTTAAGTGGGAGTAAGACTTGGACTCAGTCCCATTGAAATATTTTAAAAGAAGTGTATCTAATGAGTTGTAGGTTAATGAATAGAATACATTCATCAGGCTAATGCAGCAAAGCCCAGGATATTGAGAAAACATAAAATGACTTAGAGCTAATTAAGTAAGGGAGAAATTAGAAAATGAGGCTTAAGACAGAATATTAATAATACAAGAAGACATTTCATCTCTGTGTTCTCAAAGCTCTCTGGGCTCTGCTCTATCTCACATCTATGTCTTATTTCATTGTTTCACTGATTGAAAAGTGCTCTGCCCCTGCCATACACATTTTATAACCCCCAACACCAGGAGTTTTAACTGTGACTATTTAGAGTTAGGATCTTTACAGGGCATAAGTTAGAGCTTGTGGGTATGTGCCTTAATCATGGTTGGCTGATATTATGATGCTGCTTTTATTTAGTCAGCTATGCTAAAATTTGGTTCCTACCTCATTCTTCTGAGCTGGGTTTCCTATCTACTAGCCGGACTCTAACCACTGAATGACATTTCCATCTACAGTATGTCTTTCTCCTTTAAGGCTATGGAATTAAAAGGAGATAAGATACTTTTCAAATACTTCTCTGCCATGCTATCACATTGCTTAAAATCTCACTTCCTCCCTATTGAATCCTATACTAGCCACTATTTGCCCATTTCAACTTGATAAATCTTTTGTATTAAACTAATTCTATGATAAATGGAAAATATCATTAATTAAATAAAACTAAAAAAAATAAAAGGCTTTAAAACTGATCATATAGTCAGCCTAGTTTATTCAAACATTGTTAAATCTCCAATTAAAGTAGGATTTAAAACAACAAATGAAATTTTAGAAAGAAAATGTTGATATGTTTGATCTCAGCTATTGTGTTCACCCACAAATTATTTATAGCATTGCATAGTTTTTGAAGTTTCCCAAAATGATCCTTGTGGATGTCCTGAAATAAATTCACATTTCCTGTGATAGTGATATTTTGAAAGGGAGTAGCTACAGACACTGATTAATAACATTAATAAATGAATAATGATTTCATGATTGTATATATAGCTAGGTTATTTGTTACGAGCTAATATTTCACTATGTGACAGGCATTGTGGTGCTCTACCCATAGTTTAGTGCTCTGGCAGTAACAAAAGGTGGTTCAATCAAAGGGGTGTGCCTGAAGATAATGTCATGAAAAGATGTTTATACAGATGCAAGGCAGGGACTGTGTGTGATGTTGCCAATGTGTACCTAGAGACAGATGCTGTCAACCAGCCTGAGGATGCAGAATCACTAGATCCTGAGCAAGGTGTTAGAAGAAATAATACCAAAGAGGGATACAGCTAGAGGAGAACAGTCACTGTAAGAACACAGTATAGTCAAGGGTCATTTCTGCTTAGCTTTTCATGTGCTGCCATGTAGTTTTCTTAGCCCAGGAGTTTTAGAACTCATTCAGGAGTCTCTGTAGTGCTTCAGCGTCAGAGAAGAGTGGAATGGAAGATGTGAGTAATGTGATGGGGAAGGATCAGCATGAAGCCAGTCTTCTAGATCTACAGGATCCTATGCCATTTATGCAAAATATTCAGGAAAAATTGTACTTGTACTCAACTACTAAAGACTTTGTTTTCTTATCATTATTCCCTAAAAAAAAATAGTATAATGACTACTTACATAGCATTTTTATTTCATTAAATATTATAGCTAATTTAGGGACAGTTTAAACTATACTGGAGAATATATAAAGTCTGCATGCAGACATCTCAACAAAGAGATATAAGTAGATTCTGGAACACCAAAGTTCTAGAAGCAATTCTTCAGGGAAACTGAGAGATTACAATATGGTATTCATATCATCTAACTGAATCACCTCAAACCTGATATACATTTTACTCACTTAGAAAGAAAACTGGCCTTTTAGAGCCCATTCCCTATGATGCAATGCCTTACTCAGCCTTGATGCAAGGAGGAGGGCCTAGGTCTGGCCACAGTTTGGTATGCAAGCCTGTGTTGACTACCCAAGGGAGGCCTTACCCTCTATGAGGAGGGGAAGGGGGTAGAGTGGGAGGAGGTAGGGGGAGCAGGAGGAGGGGAGGGAGGGGAATAGGGTTTGACATGTAAAAGGAAAGAAAAAATTTTTAAATTAAAAAAAATATGAAAAAGAAGGAGAAACCAAAAGTATTTGAAAGAATATTATTTTTTTGTCATTAGTGAAGAACAAAAGAATTTTAACTTTTTCTGGACTGAAAAAAAGGAGAAAGAAAAGCAGTATTTATTTTAAATAAATGATGTGAAAACAAGGCTTTGTTCCAAACACCTAAAGAAATTGTAAAAAAAAAAAAAAAAAAAAAAAAAAAGTTCATCTTGAAAGCATCTACACGTGGGTCAGAGCATCCAAGAACTCTACAGAAAGGATCTGCAGGAGGTAAACAAACAGCTTTTTGGTCCAGAGCTGTGTATGTGGACATAAAAGTGGACAATCATTGAAACTGAAGCTCATGGGATAAGAGAGGAGGGAGACATAAGTTCCATCTGGCACTTTCATTTTGCAGAGCATAGTAGTAATTCATCCCAGCCCTGAGCATGATAATGTACCTCATATGGGTTCATACTAAAGATAGTTATTATATTTCTCATCATTGTTGTTATGTGGGTGTTTTTATGCAATACAGATAAAGTAACAAACTCAAATTATTTAACTTATTTATCTGAAGTCACAAAGTTAGTGAGTGATAAAGTTGTAATTTAAATGCAATTCTGAGGATTCTGTCTTATGAGCTAAGAGAATCTGTTGGCTGGGAGATGTGGGGATAGTTCTTTTACACGAAATTAGTGTATCTTCACTAAGTTCTTTTCCTCACTGATTTCTCCAATCAAATCTCAAATGAATAATATCATGGTCATACCTGTATATTGCAGGATTTTTTTTTCATTTTTCATTTTGTTTGACTTGCTATACTGGAGTCCATGTGTCCCAAATACAAATGCTACCAAAGCTAAATGGTTTTTCTAAGCATTTTAATTTATCTGGCACATTACCTGTTAAATAATTCTGCTTAGTACATCTCTACATAATCATTTCCCAACATTTCTGACAGTTGCCCCTAGAGATGAACTGCCTGTCTTTTTTTTTTTTTTCAACTAACAGTAAGTTGACATTTAACAATCTGAATTTATATGTTTCCTGGACTGTTTGCTTTGGATAGATTTCCTAAGTATTTAAAATTGGATTTCTACAAGGACAGTTCTATCTGTGTAAGTAGAGAAATTAATTACATCATCTCACTTAATGTTCTTCTCAGGGAATTTGGTTTGTTACATTCTTGAAAAACTCTGAAGTATTCCTCTGGCCTGTGTGTTCCTGACTGTACCAAATGAAAATCATGTGGGCAGTGGTGGTGCACGCCTTTAATCCCAGCACTCGGGAGGCAGAGGCAGGCGGATCTCTGTGAGTTCAAGGCCAGCCTAGACTACAGAGTGAGTTCCAAGAAAGGCACAAAGCTACACAGAGAAACCCTGTCTTGAAAAACCAAAAAAAAAAAAAAAAGAAAAAAGAAAATCATGACTACTGTGATGTACTCATTTGCTGTGTTTCATCTTTTCATTCCATACAGATACCTCTGTGTTGTGTGTACATCAGTGTTAAATTTTAAGATAGCAATGAAGATATTGTCAACCAACTATAAAATCAAAGAGATGGTAATACTCAACATTTCCCCACCACAATATGAAGCATTTGGACATATTTGATACTTCATTAGTAACATGATTTACTGACTGTGAAGAGCAGTAAACTAATTATTTGATATTTCAGTGGGCACATACCCAGGTTGAGTTAAATGCTGACTTTTAAAAAGATGAAGTTTTGATATTTCAATTATTTCAATAATATTTTAGATACAAATCTGCTGGGGATGTCTTTCCATATACTGTGAATGTGTTGCTCTGATTGATTGATAAATAAAATGCTGATTGTTCAGTAGCCAGGCAGGAAGTATAGTATAGGCAGGATAAACAGACAGGAGAATTCTGGGAAGTGGAAGGCTGAGTGAGGAGTCGCTGCCACCCACTGCCACCATGAGAAGTAAGATGTAAAGATACCAGTAAGCTACGAACCACATGGCAACTTATAGATTAATAGAAATGGGTTAATTTAAGATATAAGAACTAGATAGCAAGAAGCCTGCCACAGCCATATAGTTTATAAGTAATATAAGTCTCTGTGTGTTTTCTTGGGTCTGAGCAGCTGCAGGCCCGAGCAGGACTGGAGAAAACTCCAGCTACACAAATCTTTTAATTTCAGTTTCCATGTCAATTATGCTAATGAAAGAAATTAGGAGGAACCAAAAGCAAAGGGTGCAGCAGGGTGTTTTGCTTCTCCGCATATGAACATTGTTCTTCTTATTATTAATCACTATTATTTATTGTTCATATAACTGTGTTTCTATGACAAGGGTTATCACACCATGTCTGATTTTGTTGACCCATTCAAATGGAGAGCACTGACTCAAGTTGTTTCAGCTACAAATCCCTAGAAAAAATAGGCACTTTGTCTAAGCGGATCTACAAACTTATCCTGGCTTCAGCCATCTTTTGCTGAGTGAACTAGGTTAGGTAACAAGTTCATGGCCTCTAAGGATAGTTTGATAGAGCTAGTGGTAGCAATTCTTCCAGAAGGATGGACATACTCTGTCAAGTCCAGCACATTTCTGCTTCTGCATTCTATAGAATAGCCACTTTTCCTGAACATCACTCTGATCAGTCTCCTTTGTTGTATTACTGTGAACCAACTTATATTTAACACCAACCCTAAATTTTTAGATACTTCACCTAGCCAAGACAGTTAATAGCCTGCTTTTAACCACCATGGGGATTCTCCACCACCACCTCAGATATTTATCTAAGGAACTCTGCAGGGAAAGAAGTGTAATTCTAAGTCTAAGTCCATAAAAATCTGAACTGCATTCTTATTTAGATGCCAGAATTTCTGGACTGACCCTAGCAAGAGAGACATTTATACCATTTCAACTGAATTTATATCACAGTGAAGATTTTAGAGGTGAAAGAAAAGGAGGATGCTCTTTTTCTACCAGAAGAAAGAATAAGAGAGAGATGTGTGTATTTGCACTACAAGATATCTTTAAAGAATCTCTTCCCAATTTCTCAGCCAAAGGCATTTTCGCTTTTTCTCTACAGTGGAATCATCACCGTGAAGATACCCTGATAAGTTCACAATCTTTTTCTGACAAAGATAGGGAAAAGTAGACATCAGAATAGAGAGAAATTGCATTTAGGAAACAGAAAACAACCAAGCTCTTAAAAAGCAAGCTACTTGCTTTATAGCATACTACCCATATTAAAATTTATATATTAAGTCTCTCATATTAATTCCTAGTTGGGTTTTTGAGAAAGTGACGATGTAAAGTCACTGAAGGAAAAATATCATATGACAAGCTTCCCTCAGTTTTCAGGGTTTGAGATTAAGTAATTTCTTCTCTCTATAACGCTTTGAAAATATTTACTTCAGTCATTGTCAAATCAGCCTGCCATGGTCCTTGTAACAAGGGAGCAGATTCATTCTGTGGCAACACTAACAATCAGCATTCCCAGGGATGAAGTGCAGATCTCTCACAGCCTGCCTTTCTCGTTATTGTGTTCATCTATTTGTCTATCTGTGCACTTAGGCAAACAGTGTATGCATCTTTTTTTTAAATCATATCCAACAGTGTGTCAGTTTAAATTTGTAACCAAAGCATGAATTTCCATGAAGGCAGCTAAGTACATTACTCTGGTTTGATGTAGAGTTATGGACTTATCTTGTGAGTTACTTGAATATCACAGTTTTGATTGACATCAGATACCACAAAGAGTTATAGCTGTGTGGCTGGTCAGAAGCTGAAGACTTACCTGGGTAGAATTCATAGCAGATTGTGCATCACATCAGACCAACAAAGTGAAAGAAGATGGCAGACAGTGGTTGTGGGTCGGGGTTTGCTACCCACTGGCAAATCAAGTATTTTTCATCTGGCTATGAACTCTTTGGAATCAGCAAATAATATTTATTTATTTTAATATTAATTAATTTAGTCTAATATTAATTAATTTTTGTGGTGATGTTGTGTTCCCCAATATATTGTGTACCCTAATAAACTTATCTGGGGTCAGAGAACAGAACAGCCACTAGATATAGAGGCCAGAAAATGGTGGCACACACACCTTTAATCCTAGCATTCTGGAGGCAGAGATCCATTCGGATCTCTATGAGTTCAAAGTCACATTGGAAACAGCCAGGCATGGTGATACAAGCCTTTAATCCCAGGAAGTGATGGCAGGAAGCATAAAGGTATATAAGGCATGAAAACCAGGAACTAGAATCTGTTAAGCTTTTAGGCTTTTGAGCAGCATTTCAGCTGAGATCCATTTGGATAAGGAATCAGAGGCTTCCAGTGTGAGGAAACAGGATCAGCTGAGCAGTTATCGAGGTGAAGTTAGCTATGGCTTGTTCTGTTTCTCTGACCCCGGATAAGTTTATTAGGCTGCACAATATATTGGGAAACACAATATCACCACATTTCCTCCTTTTTGTCTAAAATTTAAAAAGCTTATAACTAATATAAGAAAAATTATATCCAATAAGTATATACAATATATAGTCAAGAATTACATTAACAATGTCTAGTTCCCTTAACATTTAACAGATTCAGACAAAAACTCCATTATATACATTAACAATGTCCAGTCCATTACCATTTGACAAATTCAGATAAAAATTTTCATTTATCCTATTAAAACAAATAGTTCTTTTTTAAAAGTAAATTCATTAATTTCCCTCTATCTTATCATAAACTTTGACATTAATGGTGTTTGATAAATGTTTATGAGAAAAGAGAGAGATGGACAAAAGACGGATAGATGGATGGATGGATGGATTGGTGGATAGTTGAAGGAATGGATAAATGAATTGCTACAGGGACATATGAGCTAAACTAGTTTCTTATAGATCTTACCTGAACAATAGAGCATGGTAGGATTGTTTTAATTCATTGCTTATTGATAACATACAATCTGGTCATTGCCTTTGCTTCTGGTGCCCTCTCCTCTCCATACCCAGAGGTGTAATTGCATGTCCTTTGTATTAATTTAATGTTGCACATGGGACCACCCATCTGGTGGACTTTTTCTCTTTATCACAATAGATGTGTTTCTTTCTTAATAGTCACATAATGAATAGAGACAGGATTTCTCTTGTCACTGAGATCACAGACATCTTGATGGCAAAGCAA
>CABHPH010140972.1:1943-25515 GCA_902168325.1 Peromyscus nudipes
CTCTCTCTCTCTCTCTCTCTCTCTCTCTCTCTCTCTCTCTCTCTCTCAGAGTGGGGAGGGAGAGAAGGAGGGGATTTGTAGGGGGTCTTTTATTGTGAACTGGACCCAGCCATTGTGAATACATGCCCCTAATTCTTTCTCCCTCCCCTGTCCACCTGACCCCCACAGTCAACAAGGGAGGGATTGTCAAAGACAGCAAGAGTGAGAAACCACACAACTGCAGGTATCACTCCTGTGCTTTCAGGGACATCTGGGACCCAAGAAAGATGTACTTTCTAAATGGTTCCACCAGCCAATGAATCATTTAGAAACGTCTGTGAAGCCCTGCCCTCTGGGCTAGCGGTTGGCATGGTTCCTTGGCTGCTGGGATGGGCAGAGTATTTTCTGGAAGGAAGTTGAGAGGGGGATGGGCCACAAAAGGCTGGGTGCCCAGGATCAGTTCCAGGGCTGTCAGCAGCTGGCCTTTGCCTTTTCTGTAGACCTGCTGAGCAGGAGCCCCCATACTACCTGAGAGCTTGAGGATACAGAAGGCAAGCTTGTCACTCAGTTCCCAACAAGACAGCTGGGATTTGGATGTCAGCTGTACTCTGAAAGTATTGCCCCTGGTTGCCATCACAGTTATGCTCTGCTATCAGGGGCAGGGAGGCAAGAGTGTATCCCTTGGCTGACACAGAACCGGACAAGAATAAGAAAAGAAGGCACAAGAGTCAGGCAGCTCTCTAGCACCGAGACTTCTTAAATGCTAAGATTTGACGCCAAAGAACACCCAAGCAAGTGATTTACCTCTAAGATAGATCCACATCTGTGATAAATCAACTTTTAAATGCTTGCCAGGTTCACAGTTACAGAGGTGTAAGTCTGTGGTTGCTTGGTATGGCTACCTCCAGGCTTGTGGCAAGGATGGACATCATGGTGCCAGCACATGGCAGAGGAAGACATTCATTTCATTGTGGCCAAGAAGCAATGAAAGATATAAAAGAGGAGTTGGGACCGTGATATCATTTTGAAGGCACATCTGAGAGACATTCATAACATCTGATGACGAAAGCTACTTCCTTCTACTAGACCCTACCTCCTAAGGGCAGGTCACTTTCCAAGAGCACCACAGGCTGGGGACTCAGCAGTGTGTAGGCTCTTTGGGGCAAATATCCAAGGTCTAAATTGCATTACTCAAGATTTCTGGTTTCTGCCCCATCACAGCTATTTGTACCACTGGGCAAGGGTGGCAAAGGTCACCTTGGGGGAACAGAAGCTTGTAAGAGGAAACGGCAGCAGATACAGCCAGACCTCTGTCTGGCCATACCTGTGAGGCATCTGAAGAAGCCAGAGGCAGAGTGTGGGGACTCTTGGGGCACCACTCATACAGTAGAAGAACCACTAAAAGTAACAGTAATAATAGAAATAATAAAAATTAGCTCATATTTCCTAGACATTTTTCTTGTCTCTACTTTATCTTTGCTTCTGTCTTAGTTAGGTTTCTATTGCTGTGAAGAGACACCATGACCAGAGAAACTCTTATAAAGGAAAACATTCAGCTGGGTGGCTTACAGTTTCAGAGATTTAGTTTATCATCATGGTGGGACATGGCAGCATGCAGGCAGACATGGTGCTGAAGAAGGAGCTGAGAATTTTACATCTTGATTTGAAGGCAACAGGAAGGGGTCTGTCTCACTGGGTGTAGCTTGAGCATAGGAGATCCCAAAACCCACTCCCAGAGTGACACACTTCCTCCAACAGGGCCACACCTACTCCAACAAGGCCACACCTCCCATTGGTGCCACTCCTTTTGGGGGCCATTTTCTTTCAACCACCACAGTTTCCCTTCAGATTACCAACAACTGGAAAATGGGAAGGATCTATCTTTATTCTTTACATAGAGAAAAAGTAGGTCCAAGGTCATTCTGTTTATCCACAGTAGGGCCAATAAAACAATAACCTTGAACACATAACATGCCATTGAGTGCTTACTGAGTGCTGGTGTCCACCTCATCCTTCCTGCAGGGCAATTGTACAATTTTCTTCCCACAGGACAGATGACCATGACACAGTTATGGTTAGAAAAAACCAGCCTTGTTGTGGGCCCAGTTCATGTCCTTATCTCCTAGGCAACACTGCCTTGGAATCACTGCACTAATTTGTGCTAATCTTTAGAATTGGAAGGGCCCTCCTTCGTTCCCTCTAAGATACCAGGGTGAAGCAGGTGTGTCAGCCAGCTGGGGCTGCCATGATTGGGTACCACCGACTGGAGAGCTTAAAAAAGAGAAATTCATTTTCTCTGAGTCTGGAGTCTCAATGTCTTAGATAAGAATGTTGGCAGTGTTGGCCTCTGGTGAGACCTCTCTTCCTAGTTTGAAGATGGCTACTGTCTTGGTTTGTTGTGCTATATCATAAGTACCTTGGTTTGCTAGTGCTTATCATAAGTACAGATTAAGTAATTCTTAAATGATAGGACCTTATTACTCAGAGTCTTGGAGGCTGGGAAGGTTGAAGGTCAAGCCTCCAGCAGATTTGGTTTTTAGTGAAGGTTTGATCTCTGCTTCAGAGATGGTCCCTTCTTCCTGTGCCCTCACATCGAAGAAAGAGGAAGAGGCAAGGGGACCTGATCTGAGATTCTTTTAAGAGGCTACTTATCCCATCAATGAGAGTGGAGTCCTCAAGACTTAACCACTTAGTGGGGGCCTTACCTCTTAATACCACCAGCACCGGGGTTAGATTTCAACAAGGATTTTGGAGAGACATAATGCTTGAGTTCTTCACAGACACTTTCATCATGTGGCTTTTCCTTTTCTCTCGAGGTACCTGTTCAGTTGGGTTAGGGTCCTGTCCCTAGGGCCTTACTTAATCTCCACTGCTTCCTTAAGGGTCCTGCCTTTAAACATAGTCAAATGGGCATTGTGCAGAGATTCATCTATCCATTTCAGAGACACTCAATCCAATCTATGACAGTGGGGAACTGGGAAAGTGAAGAATTTGAGGCCTGGGATCAGTACCATACACAAAGGGGAATGAAAGACCCCCAAATAAAGGTAGCATCAAGTGTTCATCTCCAAAACAACATCAACAACAAAAAAACACGAGCCCAGCCTTCTCAAGCAGGCCTGATTTTCTCCAGGGATTGGGGATGGAACTGTGGTACAGAATCTCATTTATAGAGAATATCAGGAGTCCCACATTTCCTTCCGTATCCCCAGGCCTAACCAGAGCATTTGACAGGTGAACCCTGCCTACTAACCCACTGCCGAGAGCTTTTAAGGGGCAATAGCATATGTCCTTTAGCCCTGTCTAAGCCCCAGACACTTATAGCCTTCTTCCGGCGAGCTTTGGCAAAGGGGAGTGGACCAGGCCTGGAGAGGCCAGCAGGACAAAGGGTCTCCTGAGACACCTGTGGGAGAGCAAGGGCACAACGGTGAAATCAAGCTAATGCTGTCACTGACATGTTTTCCCAAGGAAGTTCTTCTGGATGAAGTGAGCTTGATGCGTCCCACAGGAGGAAGCCATCAAGACTGTCCCACAGCACTATTTGTTGCTGTTTTAGCCCTTTCATTGGGACTTCTGGAGATCTCTATGGAAGAGCAAGACCACACTCCAGGTTCTGGAAGAGGCCCAGAGGAGACAAGAGTATCTCCAGCCCTTTCCTGCTTGGAACTGCTCTGCTCAATGGAGCCGCAGGGCCCCAGGACCTGCAGAGTTCTCAGCCCTGTGTCTGGTTCCTTCTCTCCAGCTCTCTGTCTTCTTCCCACTCAAGAGCAAATGACGATGGGAAGCTCAAATAAAGGTGGCTTTTCTTTGGGGTGACTATCTGGGCCAGGAAAGAGGTCACATCTACAGGCTGCTGGGAGGTTTGGGATTGTCTGTGAGTTTTGAATACCCATGTTCTTGCCTGAGGATAAGCGAGGCAGGCTTGTTCCCGCTTTTGCGTTTACCGTGGTGACAAACCTTTCCCCGGGACAATTACTTACCCCCGTCTGCATGGCTGGAGGAAAAGCTGTCTGAAGAGAAAGCTGTGACTGCCAGCCTCGGAAAATTCCCCGTTGGTTGGTTTTAATCTATAGTAGAAAACCTCCACATTATTCTGCCATCCCGGGATGTGACAGGTATTAATAACCCTATTAGCTACAATCCCATCCGGCGCTATTTACACAGGCCTCGCCGCAGTCACAGCAGCCACTCCGATGCAAGGGACTGTGGTCGTTCAAAGCTAACGAGACGCTGGCTTCTGTTTTTCTCCTCTGAGCCCAGGGTGTTGACAAATTAGGTTTTCAGGAGGAGATTCCCCCATCCCCACGTGCACACGCTGCATATGGACCCATGCCAAATAGCTCTTACAGCTCTAAGGTGATTTCATAACTCCTAGGAAGGTTTCCCAGCCCGATCCCCCGCCTCCCCAGCCTAAGGGGCTTCTCCAGCCTCCTCCCTTTCTCCATACCTGCAAAACCTTTCTATCCTTCAAGATCTGGTTCAAAGTCACCTTTTCTCTGACACTTCCCCCCCCCCCCCAGATCCTCAGCCCAAAGTAAGCTCCTTTTATCACTGACATCACTTCATCTGGAGCTCACTGATGGAGCTCATAAAGTTGTCAACCAGACTGGACCATGGGATGCCCAGAGAGCTGGGCATCAGCTTCATCCCTGATTATGCCTGGGAGGGTGTTTCCTGGTAGCCAAAATGAGGGTGGGTGTAATCTACTTCACTGAGGACAGGTAGAACAAGAGACAGAGTAAAGGTTCATTTCGTTCCCTCTACCCATTTTTTTGAAATTTTTTTGGCAGTTACATACATGGAAACAATGTATTTAGATCATATCTGCCCCTACTCCCCACCCCAACTCCTCTAAGACCTTCCCTACATCCTCCTCCCAACCCCTTAATCCATTGAGTCTAATCGATGCTGCCCCTATGCCCATAGGTAAAGGACCATCCACTTGAGCATGGGCCACCTACCATGGGCCACAACCCTGAAGAAAAATTACTCTTTCTCTCCCAATAGCCAACCCCTGCCAATAGCTAAGGGTGGAGCCTTCTGAGCCCTTTGCCCTTCCTCCATCTATGATGGAATGTTAACTGGTTTGATCTTGTGCAGGCAACCAGAGCTGCTGTGAGTTCATGAGGGCAACAGCTGTCGTATCTAGAAGATACTATTTCACAGCCGTCCCACCCAACTTCTGTTTCTTACCGTCTCTTCACTGACTTTCACAGTGCTCCCTAAGTCTCAGAGTGAGAGTGTGAGGTGATATATCCAATGTCTAATTGAAAGCCATCATTTCTTGCCTCAGAAATCAGAGTTTCTGATTCTCCAGCCTTGGGAATCCAGGCGACCTGTCCTAATGGCCTCCCTTGGCTCTCCATGACCATCATACCTGGACTGAATTTCATCACTGCCTTTCCAGGCTCTCCAGTTTACAGAAGGTTAGACTCTGGGACTTCTCATTTTGCATAAGCACCTGAGCCCATATCTGTACTAAAAGCCCTCGTATATAGATCTCGCTGCAGAGCCTTGCCTCATACAGACACCAATCACCTTCTGCTCTGCATTCTTCGACCTATTTCTTACCTCTCTTCTTAGGGAGAAATGAAGGCTTTGGAAGCATTTTGCCCCCCTGCCATCTGCATCCTGTTTTGCCCATCTAACACAACTGACTCATGCGTGTTGGAGGAAGAACGTGGGCAATGCAGCAGGGAGTCATTCTGGGAATGGGGCAAGACTTGCTGGAGCCGGTGGCCCTGGTGAGCTCAACACTGCTCATGAACCCACACCAAATAGCTCTTGGGTTGGGGGATTTACCCAGCAGAACACTGTCCAATCATGCTGCTGGTCTTGAGCATGAGAGAAGGCAGGGTGCGCATTGAGAGAACATGGAAAGAGCTTAGAGGGATTGGATGATTAACACAGGAAGGTAGGGCAGTTCCTTTCTTGTCGGTGTGTCTCTCTGTGCCTGTCTTGGGTAAGACGATTGGCTGAGGTACGCAGAGCAGTCCCCAGATGTTACACTAATTCTCCCTCTACAGCTCAAGAACAAAACACATGCTGACCACGCCCAAAATCTAGGAGAAGGGAAAAAATGCAATTAGCCTGTGTGATGAGAGGCACCATAGTTATGTGTGAAAAGATGCAGAATTGAGGAGACCGGTGCATGGAGGTCCACGTGGACAGGACATAGTATCCTGCCCACGTTGTAGCCCTTGACTGACGGCATCATTTCATCCTGTGTCTGCCTTCACCTGCCAGCTTTGCCCATTCAATTGTGATGTGCACTTCAGCTTGCATGGGACTTTTGTCCTTTCAGGCCTCTCTTCCACCGTCCCACCATAGCAAATCAGCCTCTGGCCACTTGCATTTGTGTCTCTGCCTCTTCTCTCCATCTTACCCTCATAAGCATCCTTTTCCCTTTCTCTCATCTCCTACTAAAGTGATGCTCATGCATGATGTGTTCTGAAGGTATGTGTGTATCAGTTAGGAACTAGGAAAGAGGGACAGTAGGAACTAGGAAAAAGGCATCTCTGTGAAGATGTGGTGGATTCCTTCTCTCTGAAAAAGGAAGATTTCAGAGCTGATTTGCAGAGTAACTTCCTGACTCCATCCCCCAAATACCACTGGTTGCCAGTCTCAGGGGTTAAGACTCAGGATGTCTAGACACCCTTCCCAATATCTAGCTCTAAAGCCCATTGTTACTGAAATCTACTCTGATTTTTTTCTTGGTCTTGGTGTGTTTTTGTTGTCCAGAAGCTATTTGATACTTAAACCTGCTAATTTTCCTTTTTTCTGTGAGGAAGGTATGTATTTGCTATGTGTGTGTGTGCTACCCCATCAAGTAAAGACAGGGAGTCCCATTCTTCCCACAAACACTTCTACCATGAAGTAGAGAATCCAAACATTTAATCCTTGACGTCTGGACCCCACTTTATTGCAGACCCTGATTTTGTGCACTTACCTTCTCTCAGTACGCACGATTCCTTCTTGATGGAAACGCTCGTCTGTTTTCTCAGTGGACACTTTGGGGGAATCAGGTACTTCATGCTGCTTTTTGGGTTATTACACTGTCACATTTTCCCACTTTACTGAAAGAACATATTAAGCAAAACAGAGTTCTCAGGAGCAAGGATTGCTATTGTTAGAGAAACAATACTTGGGAAATAATTCCCCCCAATTTTGTCTTCATCTTTTCTCTGCTGTGCAAAGAGAAGAACAATTTATTAACAGGAGGCAGAAAACGATGCTGTGGCTTTTGGGCAATGGGCATTTACGGGGGCTACAATGTGTGTTGTTTTAGTAGCTTAGAAAGCAAGAGACTTTGGGAGCTGGGGAAGGAAAAAAAAAAAAACCAAAAAACCAGAATTCCCAGTGGGCAGGGTTGCTAAGGAAAAGAACCTTATTTGAATTTCACAAAGGTTTTGAAAATCGAGGCGATGGTGCCCTTCTGTTTGTACTGTGGGCCTTTATTGTTCCAACTCTTGTCAGTTGCCGGAGAAAGGGGCTGTGGGGAGGGAACAGGGTAGCCTCAGGATTCTGTTTGACTTCACCAGTACCATTAGCAAGGCTGAACCAGTATGCCTCAAGCAGTTACCGTCGCAAGCATTTCTGTGTCTAGTGCCTTCAAGCATGCCCTGGCTCTTTGCTTTTTTTGGACTGCCCCAACCCTTGACTTTAATTTGATTTTTTTTCCATATCCAAACTTGACCCTGAACCAGTGCTGGAGTGGGGGTTTCTATTTGGATGGTGGCAGCTGTTTCTTGAACACAGGTGATGCTCACATCTCTGGCTTTTATGCCTTTGATTGTTCTAGACCAGCTCAGCTCCACAGACTCTGAGTCTAGGGTTGCTTCTTGGCTGTAACTCATGAAACCACATGTTTGCAGCTTTGTTCCAGCTCCACTCTGGAAGCTGATGACAACTTTGTCAGTGTGAGGGAGGTGACTCCTTAGGGACCTAGGCAGGTGGGATAGATTTCTGCCTTAGCCTATGGAAAGTTGTTGGGTTGAAAGTCAACAAAATCACAGGTTGAGATTCAAGAGACAATATGCAGATTCTTCAGCTGAGTAAGGATTATCTTCTATTCTTTCACTAACCAGGTTCAAAACCAAGTTAATTGCTAAGGTCAGATGAGATGGGATACGCTTAGGGTAAAATGGCCATAGGCTATGTGAGGCTTCTTACCATATGCACCACCTTGAGTCAGTGTTCAACCATCTCATTAAAGCTAAACATGCCATGGAAGGCCTTTACTGCTGACTTTGGTCACCCTGGAGAGCCTGGACTCGAAGTCAGGAACAGGTGTACTAGGGGGCTGCCTGCAGCTGGAAGCTCAAACTGCATCCCAGCCCAGCGACAAAGGCTTGGAAGCAGAAGCCTTACCCAGCTCCACAGGAGGGGCCTGTGTGACTCTATTAATGAAGCAAAAGATATTGGAATCCAATTGTTGATGGATCATCACACGCCGGGAAAACTCTCAGCTGCATTGACTGGGCGAGCAGGGGGTATCATTTTGAACTTCTGGAGTTAATGAACTATGGCCTAAAATTTACAACCTGGTTGTGAGTGTTATGGATTTAACTCCAGTGCACAATTCCAGGAAGCTGGCACACTCTTTTGGCCTCTGCTCTGTGTGAGCTAGAGGCCTCCAAGGGTTTGGCTTCTGCACTCTCCCACTGTTCTATTAGTCATTAAAGGGAGCCTGTAAGACCCAGTGTGTCGTGTACCACCTCCCCACCCCCAGTGGGCATTGGTAAGACACATTCACTTCTTCCTCGTCCCACTGCTGTGCCACAGGACAGATAATGAAAAGGGTGAACTGGGGCTACTTGTTTCAGTTGCCTTGAAAGAATTTAGAACACTGATAGTTCCTGTGATTTAGAACATGCTTTTTGTTTGTCTTTTGTTTTTGTTTTTTCCCTTTCAGTCTGGGCATACTCACTTAATGGACTCAGACCACAAAGAAGTTTGGAATTCTATGAGGAAGAAACATGAGAGAAGAGCTTGTGGAGGCTGATTGCTAATCTTGCCTGCAAACCAGTTATGTACACAGATGCTCAAATTGTGCCTGTTCTAGAAACAATTCTCTGACAGAATACAGAAGGACACACAGAGAGATTCACTTCTACCTGTAAAAACACTACCGAAGCTGTGGTCAGTAAATGTATTATATGTATAAATAGTTAATGCTATAATAATGTTTGCCTTGGGAAGACTTGGAAAGGACTTTGGCTTCTACTATGAGTGGCAGCTATATTTTGGTATCTTTCCTTTTCTGTTTGTTCCCATTGGCTTTTGATGCTCAATTTTAGGGCCAGTCAACTTCCCCTTCCTTGATGTACTTCGGTCTTGGCGTCCCTCTTACCTTGCTACTGAGTTTCATCTTTTGAAAGTAACCAGAGCTCACCGCCAGGCTGAGTCCAGAGCCCTAGCCAGGCTTCAACCTGTCCCTGCATTATTAGTTATAGCCCCACATCTTAAAGTTTTCTTTTCCACGGGTTGGTAAGACAATGCACTGTCTTGAGTGTTGCCTGGGTTTCTGGCCATTTCTTGACTTGGTTTGTTGATTTATCTTCTGCTTGTCCCGTCACTATTGACATAAAAAAAAATTAAAATTCAATTCTGGGTTTCTCTTGGCACTCTGACTTTTCCTGCCTCTCTATTCTGTTTCATCACTTTTGAAACTTCAAGCACTGCTTCTTAAAGAAAAGAATAGAGAGACCGCTCATTCTGTATTTGACCTTTCTCCCGAGCGCCAACTCCATTCATTTGGGAAGCATTCACTGAGCATCTAAGAAGTACCAGGGGCTTTCCCAGGAACTGAGAAACAGAGCAAAGAACAAAACATACGATACTTCCTTCCATGAGGAGACTTGTGTTCTGTCTGGAAAGACATACAATAAACATGACAGCCAGATGCTGGAACTCTCAGTGTTTTCTTTATGTCAGCCATTATTCTAAGTGACATGCACACACCAGTTCGATGGCTACAACAACTCCATCTTAAGGATGAAGAAACTGAGGCACAGGAAGGATAAGTAAGTTATACAAGATCACATGACTGTCCATCGTCGTCTGGGACACAGCTCAGGTAATTTGGCACTACTACTTTGTGTGTGTGTGTGTGTGTGTGTGTGTTGCTAGGGATGAAGCATGAAGCCTAAGGTCTACGGACGCTAGGCAGGTGTCCTGTTACGGTGTTCTCAGCCTGACGTTGTGTTGCTGACCAGTTAGTTATATCACATCTCCAGATGAAGTATTATATGGTGCAAGGCACTGTTTCAAAAAACTGAAAACCAGGCAGGGAGATGTGGCGAGTATGTGCCAGTACACCTGTACTTTTAGACTGGGTAGTAACAAAAGGACCCATGAGCATGTGATCTTTGGACCCTAGTGATGTGAGAAAGACAGACCCTTGAGGAATCTGGGGAAGCAGGAGGTGAGATAGGCTCCCAGGTGAGCCTAACCTTCCTCAGGAGACAGTGAGGGGAGGGGCAGGAAAAGAGAAAGGTAGGACTGTTTGGGGGCAGGGACAGAGCAGTCCCATGACTCAGCTTATGCTGGATCTCAGCTTCTACCATGAGAGAAGCTGGGCAGGGCATGTGTGGGTGCAGCTTAGAAGATCAGATGGGAGGATTCTCAGAGCCAGTTTTAGGTGTTGGTGTGTCTTTGAGCTGGGTGACAGCAGGAAACCTGGAAGAAACGGGTCCATTCTTGGTCTACATCTAAGGGAGAGGCAAAGGGTTTCTCGAAGGATTGGGTGTAGGGCACTGCAGAAGGAGGAGATTCAGATGACTGTAAGTCTTTCAACCTGCTAACTCAAGGACTGGAGTTGCCTTTATCTGATATAGGGGCTGTGTAGGGTTATAGGAGGGAATGATCTGCCGAGGTAACATGGAGTTCAGTTAGAGGCATGTTGGGGTGGGGGCTGTTACACACGCAAGTGGTGGTGACAAGTAGCAGGTTGACTAAATGAGTCTGAAGTTCAGGGAAGAGTCCTAGCCTAGACATACAAACAACTTTTTGTTATTGAAGAATTTTTTTACTCATTTTACATACCAACCACAGATTCTCCTCTCATCCCTCCTCCTGCTCCCCCTCAGCCTTTCTCCCTCCATATTCCATCCCCTCCTCCAAAAGGGTTAGGGATCCCATAGGGAGTCAGCAAAGCCTGGTACATTCAGTTGCGGCAGGACCAAGCCCCACCTCCCTGCATCAAGGCTGAGCAAGGCGTCCCACCATAGGTAACAGGCTCCAAAAAACCAGCTCATGCACCAGGCATAGATTTTGATCCCACTGCCAGGGGCCCCTCAAACAGACCAAGCTACACAACTGTCTCCTGTATGCAGAGGGCATAGTCTGGTCCCATGCAGGTTCCACTAGGGTTGGCCTAAAGATTGTGAGTTCCTACAAGCTTGGTTCAGTTGTCTCTGTAGATTTCCCCATCATGATCTTGACTCCCCTTGCTCATATAATCCCTCTTCCCTCTCTTCCACTGGACTCCCAAAGCTCAGCCTGGTGCTTGGCTGTGGATCTCTGCATCTGTTTCTATCAGTTACTGGATGAAGGCTCTATGATGACAGTTAGGGTATTCACCAATCTGATTACTGGGGTAAGCCAGTTCAGGCACCCTCTCCACTATTGCTAGTAGTCTAAGCTGGGATCATCTTTGTGTATTCCTGGGAACTTTCCTAGCACCAGACAAACAACTTTTTGATATATAGGTCCTTATATGTCATTGAGTGGGGCTTCTTAAACCTTTTCCATTTGCAGTTCCCTTTCACCTGAGAAATGTTCACACAACCCTGGGTATCTAGGTCTATAAACTGGGTAAACAACTCGTATATTTGCTTATAATAAACCATAAAGAAATTTATTTTAAAATTCTTTGGAATATGTATAATTTTATGACTTATTGAAGACAAAACAGATGTGTATACTAATGGGGGATGTAACTGTTTATTTTTACATCAAGAATTTAATCTTGGCTGTACGTTTGATCCTGCAGGATGTAGGACATCGTCAACACTTTTCAGAGTGGATCGATATTTTGATTTTTATAATCATCAATGCTGAGAATGTCACTGCACATAAATACATAGTACAAAAAGGCAACTCAAACAGCAATTTTAAAAATCAAACATTCTAACACAATGTAATCCGAAGACACATTAATTTGATTTTTACAAGATGAGGGATGATGGGAGGAAATGTTAAAATCTTTGTATCCCAGAAGCCATTGTTTCTATAGGAACATAAAACTTTGATGTGTGTGTGTGTGTGTGTGTGTGTGTGTGTATGTGTGTGTCCATGTATTCATGCTTGTACGTGTATACCATGGCACTTGTGCAACATGTAAGTGTGTGGAGGCCAGAGGACAACCTCCAATGTTGATCTTTGTCTCCTGGTTCCACCTTTCATCTTGCAGGTGGAACCCAGTGATTCCAGATGCATGCTACCATGTCCAACTTTATTTGGGCTCAAGGGATCTGAACTCATGTCCTTGTGCTCATGGGGCAAGCAAGCACTTTACTCCCTGAGCCATCTCTTCAGCCCCAGAAAATTTAGAATGTGCAGTAAAAACACTACAACTCATAATATAGAATAGTCTCGAATCTGAGTTGGCCTTGCACGATTTGAAGGTATGTATGGTGAAAATGTGCATATTGTGTGTTCAGAATCAAGGCAATGGTGAAATCATGTGATGTAACAGAGAGAGGCCCTTCCAGAAACATGTGGATTCACTGGGTGCTTGATTTCGAATTAGTTTTCCGTTGTTGCACAGTTAAACCCTCTTACTATTGCATCGGGTTTTTGGGACTCCCACATTCAGTCATGTGACCCCCTATAGTGGCTCACAATTTGTAAGCTGAGTTTCCTAGAAATCTAGAATAATATTCTGTTTCTTCTTTCTTACCCTGGAAATGTTTGTTATCAGGCTCCCCTTGTCCTGCTTCGATCGTTTAATCCTGACGTTGACTCTTCAACGATACTGCTATTTCCATTTTACAGATGAGAAAATAGAGACACATTCTCTCCAGGGTACCATTAATCCTACCAGAAAAGACGTGAGGTCACAAGAAAATACATAGCCAAGAAAAAATTGAAAGCTAGTAATATACAGACAACGTATGTAGGGTCAAGTAACAAAGAAGGGATACAATTATGCCAGACTATTTGAATCAGACTCTACAGACCAAAAATAAAACTAGCCATGACCTTCTTGGCAGCAGACCTAGAAAGGCAAACAGCACTGACATGAGTTCATCAGGAGAGAGATTTTTCTTAAGTGCATAGATATTTGGTTTTTAAAATAACCTCTCCCGAGGGAGTAGATACATTCTTGGAGGGATTATTAGGAGGCAAAATAAGTTATAGAAAAGACTGAAATTGGTTAGATTAATATCCTTCTCTCTCTCTCTTTGCTTCTCTGTGTTAGTAATCATTTATTAAGCAATTATATATGCCAGACTCTATATAAGGGTGCTAACACTGTGAGAAATGCAAAGATGTATTAAACCTGGCCTTGGCCTTCAAGGATCTTATGACCTAACTTACAGATGACGTGTAGGCATCCAAATGGAGGACAGTTCAAGCAACATAAGATAAATGGACAAAGGTCTGATGCCACAGAAGAATTTTATTCTAGACCTTATGAGAGATCTCGAGCCACACTTCTGGACTCCTCTTCCAAGACTCACCCTGACAAGTGCTGTGTCCCTAAGCAGATTGCTTTAGCTTCCCATGGTCAATCTCTTCCCCTAAAAGCAGGGGTGGTATTACCAGGCTGTATTTTGAAAGATGCTCTTGTGATCAAATGGGTTAGTGCCATGGAGGTGGTCAGTCTAGGGTACAGAATGCATTGCCATGCTGTTTCCAAGTGCAAGGATGAAATGACTTGGCCTCATGAAGAAGCTGAATTCCACCGCAGGAGGTGAGATTTTTAAGAGGTGACTGGGCCATTAAGAAAGAAGAGTAGCTTCTTCACAGGCGTGGGTTACCTGTCTCAAGAGCACGTTGCTCCAGCATGAACTCACTGCTAAACTTTCTCCTGCAGTTGCCCATGAGCCCTTTGACTTCCCATCACGAGGCCCCTCAGGAGCATCATAAGGTCCTTCCTAGAGTGAGTGCCATGCCTCGGACTTCCCAGGCCTCTGATTTTAAGCAAAACTAAGTGGTTTTCTTCATACATTTTTTTTTGTCCTAGAAATTTTGTTAAAGCAACAGAAAACACACTAAGCTAAGACTAAGGCATCATCAGGAAAGCAATGGGAGAGGGGAGAGAGAGAGAGAGAGAGAGAGAGAGAGAGAGAGAGCCAGATTCATGGTAGAGGTCTTTGAATGAGCTCCAAGGCCTCTGAACATGGATATGACAACCTTCTGCCCTCATGACAGGCTTGCCATCTCTAAGGCTCCCACCTCTGTACCCACAGTGGCCATTTCTACGTTTCCAGTGCATCTTTTTGGAGCAGCTTTTTGAGGTCAATGGAGTATTAAAGTGAGCTTGTTATACACAGCTAAGGGAGGTTCCGTATCAGTTTGAATCACATCACAATGATCATGGGGAGGAAAGTTGTTTACTTCTTTCAAACTGGCTCTAGTCCCAAACTTCTGTGCCTGAACAACAGACAACAGAGAAGCCCATGCTGAGTCGCCGTGCGAAGAAGGTAGCTGTTCAAATCCCAGTGGCAGGACTCCAGATATAGCAGTGTAGGAGGGTCCCCATCAGTGCAAGGCAAAGAGCTCGGGCTTCAGCCTCTGGGAAGCCAAGGACCATGCAGGCACACCCATCTGAAGACAGAGTCAAAGTAATGTCTAACCAGTGACTTTGTTCTAACTCAGACAGGAATAGGTCATTAAGCAAGACCTCGAGGAGACAAGGAGTGTCAGGGAGCTCAGTGGATAAGGGTGGGAATAAGGCATAGGGTAGTGGAGTCTGGGAGGGAAAAGGAGACCGAGGAAGAGTGAGCCTGGCAAAGCATTTTTCTGTCATTACCAAGACAACACTTTTTATCTTTTACCATCAAATGAACCGGGAAAGCTGTACAAAGAGTGCCTGGGGGCTGGGACAATTGCTCAGCACTTGCCCTGTATGCCATGTTGCTTTTCTGTTGCTGTGACAAAATCCTGCCACCAAAGGCAACTTAAGGAAGAGGGAGTTTATTTTGGCTTATGGCTCCAGAGGGATGAAACTTCATCATAGCAGGATGGAGGTGTGGCAGCGAATGGAAGGCATGGAGCAGGTCAGGAACCTGAGATCACGTCTTTAATTGCAAGCATGAAGCAGAGAGTGAATGGGAAGTAGCTGAGACTATGAATTCCCAAAGCCCACTGTGGTGGTTTGAATGACAATGGCCCACATAGGCCCATAGGGGATGAGACTATTAGGAGGTGTGGCCTTGCTGGAGTAGGTGTGGTTTTGTTGGAGTGGGTGTGGCTTTGTTGGAGGAAGTGTGTCACTGGGGGTGGGCTCAATGTTTTCAGAAGCTCAAGTCAGGCCCAGCATCTCACTCTCTTCCTTCTGCCTGCACATCTAAATGTAGAACTCTCAGCTACCTCTCCAGCACCATGTCTGCCTGCATGCCACCATGCTTCCCACCGTGATGATAATAGACTAAGCCTCTGAACTATAAGCCAGCCCCAATTAAATGTTTTCTTATAAGAGTTGCATGGTCATGGTGTCTCTTCATAGTAATAGAAACCCTAAGATACCCACCCCTAGTGACTCACTTCCTCAAGCAAGGCTATATCTCCCCATAACCTCTCCGAATAGCACTACTGACTAGGGAGTAAGTATTCAAATGCCTGAGTCTATTAGGAACATTGCTCATTCAAACCACCACACTATGCATGCAGGAAGACCTGAGTTCAGATCCCTAGCATACAGGTAAAAAGTTGCGTGTGATGATGGGGCACCTGTAATCCCAGGGCTGGGGAAGCAGAGACGGAAGATCTCTGGGGGTTGATGGCTAACCATTCTAGCTGAATCAGTGAGTTCCAGACCTACTGAGCAACCCTGTCTCAAAAGATAATGTGTGTGTGTGCGTGGGGGAGGTGATTGATGAAAACACCAGACATCAACCTCTAGACTCCATACACATTCACGCACACACATACTCCTGCACACACTTATGCACATACAAAGAAACATATGCATTTGTGCATGTGTGTACACACACACATGCATGCGCATGTGCACACACACACACACACACACACACACACACACACACACACACACCCCTTGGATGAAGCCCATCTTGTGAAGGGCTAGCTTACTTTGTACCATGCTCTGAGCACTTACAGGATGCAGCCTGCTGTGGCGGTAGACATGCCACACAGGAATGCCCTGCTCAGCTTTGGCCTCCGAAGCAGGAATCTTGTCTGTGGCTCACTGGAGACAGTTGCCCAGGTGTGTCTGGGAAATGGGAAATATATGGTCAGCAGTCACAGACAGAGATGTCTTCCTCAACATGGGGCCTTTTATGGAGCTCATAACTACTGCTGCCAGCACAGGTGAGGGCTAGCATGACTTGAAAATGAGTTTTGGGGATGTATCAGCTCTCCAGCAAGGCTAGCCCATCATAAGTGTGGAGGGATCATAAAAGGATACCAAGAAAAAAAATAGGATTTTTGATTCTCTTTTTTGGAGTACCTTCACTTCTAAGGGGACTCCTCTCGTGCCCTGTCCTTGTTTCTTAGTTGGACACCATATGCTTGAGGCTGGGGCAGGTATAGGAGGCATCCAGTCAGCTCTAGCTTGGCAGGATCTGAAAGGGACAACTTTGGGAAGGTGACCCTACCCAGCCTCTCACTTGTATACAGACTCAGCTCCTGATAGGTCAAGCCGAACTTACTGGGATTAGGAGCTGAATGTTAGTGTAGAAAGACTAGCATACTCCCTGGCCCGGAGTATAAACAGACTGAGGTGGGGAGGAGTGCAGTCATACAAACTGAAAGAGAAGAGGCAAACACCCTAATGAGTGAGGGAAACCCAGCTCAGAACCAAAGGACCAGAATAAGAGTAGAACACAGATCCAGGCTAAGTCAGGAAGCAAACGGGAGCAAACTGGAGTGGGGTCCATCCTCAATAGTGGAGAGGGCAGGATCATCAGGATGTGTCTGATTTTATTCACTCAAGTTGGACTGCTGGTGTGTGCTGGTGTGAAGGGATAGTAGAAATGTCCTTATCCAGAACACCCAATCATCAGGTTAAGATGGTGGGTGGGTGGGTCATGTGTGGCCGCTAAGGATGGAGGCTGCGGAAACCTGGCCAGCTCCAGGCAGCCCTCTCCCATCCTCCGCAGTGCCGAGAGAGTCAATACTAGTTTTAATTTTATTCATGGTGCTTGTACTCGTTCTGTGCTGCGGCTCCTCAGTGAATACTAATGCAACTCCAGATTGTTTTAAGTGAAGATCTGAGCAAGACACCTCCTTTCATCTTGTCAAGAGCTGTCATTTCCAACAGAGGGGTTCGGAGTTTCCTTTCTTAACAGATTCAATGCAAACTCCTCCCTCCAAAGAGCTGTGCGTGCCTCGCTGGCCCTGGGCAACTGCAAAGCAGCTTCATGGAAAGCGAAATCGCCCTTGGCCACCTGCCCCCACCATGGCCACTGTGGATAGAGAATTCTCCTGTCGGAGGATGGAAGGAGTGAAGGAGGAGGCAGGCAGGAGGTGGCTCAGAGGGCATCTCTTCGAAGGTACTGAGAGCTGGGACTCTCCCTTGCAAGGTTGTTTTGATCATTTGAAATGCCGTTCCCTTTATTTTCATAACCATGAGGCCTTTAAGGTTTAGGAGAATAGCTTCATGGCCATTTGAACTACTTCCTTAATTCCCACTGTTCCTTGTTCCAGTCCATTTTGCATACAGCTCATGTGATTAAAAATGTTATTCATAGCTTTCACCTACTCAGAACTCCTTAAAGGTTATAGTGTCTTTCTTACTTCTTCCCTGGCTGACCCTCTGCCTCTCCTCTCTGGCTTCCATCATCTTAATCTCCCCCATCCACCCCTGCCTCCCTCCTACCTTGCTGAGCTGAGGCCACTTCCTTCTAGGCTTAGCCTCAGTGTGGGCTCTAAACCAATGAGAAACTGATGGGAAGTTAATGGATTTGCTCTTCTACCAATGAGCACAGGCTGATCAGATTTCAGTCCAGAAGCCTGGGACTGTCACCCAACTACTTCCTTTCTACCCCAACCTTCACCATCCTTAGCCTTGTGACCTCACACCCCACATGATCTGAAGTACATAGAGGCTTTTTTGACTGCCATGCTGTGTGTGATTCAGAAACAGAACACTTAAGAACTAAGCTTTCGGATTTCTTTGTTATCTTGCAGTAACTACTTAACCCGAGTCCTGTTCCTTCATTGATAAAATCGGGATAATCACAGCACCTACTTCATAAGCATGCTAAGAAGATGGGTGTCAACTAGCCCTACAGCACACAGCTCAAGGTTAGGCATTTGAGAGATGGGAGAAATCATCCTACTGCTTCTCAGTTGGTGTTAACTGGACGATAAATGAATTAGTCAAGCTTTAATATTTGCATAGCTAGATAAAGATTTGTTGTGGTTTGACAGTCTCTTTTCTTCCTCAGACATACTACTTCAAACAAATAATATAAATGATGATGATGGTGAAGATGATGATGTAGAACCTACAAGCAGTGTTTTCTTTTCTGACCCACCGCAACCCAGCAAAAGCTAATGTTGGTGGAATGGCCCGTTAGCCTGCTGGTGAGATACATCTGGTAGACACACTCCTTTGCCTCCTCTCTTGCCTCCCTCTTGGGGGTGATGCTGTAGGGGAAAAGTAACATCTGCCCATGTTCTCTTCCTCTAGTTAGCCAGCTGCCCCTGTAGCTGAGCAATGATCTGCTGCAATGGACCACAACATTATGTCTCCCGGGGGTCTCTGGCATGGGAAGGCCAGGGCTGAGTAGACGTGAATGCTCAAGGGCACTGCTGGGTGGCCGCTAGCCAGAGTGGCCCATCTGTGAGGTTGGCCAGAAGGCAGGACATAGGAAGATGATTTCTCTGTTAAAAACACAAAACAAAATTCTGTGTGTGGACTGATGGTATGGGTGGCAGTGAGTGGGGTCCTCCTTGGCGGGTGGTTGTGCTGTTCCATGTTGTGAGGGAATTGCTCTGGGTTCCCTCAAAGATCTGGTCTTAGGGGTTGGGGAGATAACTCGGCCAGAGAAGCTTGTCTTGCAATCATGAAGATCTGAGTTTGATCCCCAAAACCCACATAAAGAAGCTGGGCATGGTGGTGCATACATGTAACCACCGCACTTGAGAAGCCAAGAAAGGTGGGACCTTGGGGCTCACTGGCCAGCCAGTCCCATCAGTAAGCCCTAAATCTCAGTGAGAAATCCCACTTGAAAAAACAAAGTGGGCACCATCCAATGAGCCACACCCTCAGTTGTCTTCTGACTTCTGTATGTAGCCCCATGCTTGTGTAGGGGCACACACACACACACACACACACACACACACACACAGTTTGAAGATGGTCCTTCTGCAGAAGCATTGTGTCTCCACAGAACTCAGGAACTTCATGCTTTGTTCAGGGAAATTTCTCTCTAGTTTTTGGGTCCCTGGTTCTGACCTACATCTCTGCCTTCTTTGCACCACATCTGGTCTCGGCCTCCAATTCCAAATCTACCCACTGTTAGATAAGGAACTGCCTCCAGTTAAGCCACTGCTCCCAAGTGTGTGTGTGTGTGCGTGTGTGTGTGTGTGTGTGTGTGTGTGTGTGTGTGTGTGTACGTGTGTATGCAATTTCTTAAACAATGCGCAGTTATATTTCTATTCAGATAAAAACAATCCAACACAAGTGGCATTGGCCCTCTTGCCAACTACCACCTCCTTTCTCCCTCCAGAGCCTCCTGGTTGAGAGGTTGCTGCTGCCCACAGTCGGGTGCACAGACCTGTTCCACAGCCCTTCATATCTACATGGATGTATAAGCGTGTCTGACTTTTCTGAGCTTTGTGTCTTCTTCAGTTGTCACTTTCAGCAGCTTTCTATGTGCATACTTCAGGGAACCAGCCGTTCCTTTCGGCTCACTATGAAGTGGTGAAGCCCTCCTCCACCCACACACTCCAGCTCTCTCTATTTAGAAACAACCACTCTCAAATCTCTTAGCTGATCCTTTTGGCAGTTTCATATCTCCAAATACATTTCTTTCATTATTACATTTTTGGGTATAATCCACCTTGCCCACCCCCACCACCATCTCTTGTCTCTCTTGTAACATGATTTTTCCATGTTCCCCAGGCTAGCATTGAACTGGGTTCAAACGATCTTCTTGCCTCAATTTCCCGAGTAGCTCGTATCACAGGTACCCACCACCCTGCCCAGCATCAGATCGCTAGATTCCGCCCCACCCCACCCTCCACCCCACTGCCGCACAGGAAATAAGAGTTTGACTCTTTGCACACCCACACAGATGCTTTGCTTTCACAATGTTGTAACTATTTGGAAGCCCACTCTTTCTATCCTAACACGAAGTTAATAGTTACCTTAATTGTTGGCTTTTCCTGTTATTATCAATAAATCAACCTCAAATACGTTCTCAACTGCCGGCAGTTCCTCTCGATTTGTTCCAACATAGTAGCTATTTAGTCTGTGTCTGTTATGGACTGGATGTTTGTGCCCACCCTTGAAGTGGGGATACTGCAATCCTAAACCCCAGGAGGTTGTGCAAGGAAGAGGAGGCTTTGGGACATGATTAGTCTAAGGACAGGACCCTCAGGAATGCAATTAGCGCCCTTATTTCTTTTAAGTTCTTTGAGACTTTCATAAATGCATAAATGTATTTTGATCATATCCATCCCTCATGCCCATCTGTTTCTGGGCCTCTTACCCTCATATCTCCCAACCCATCTTCATTTCTCTTCCTCCTCCTCCTCCTTTTTCATAATCTCTGCGTCAGATTGGTACTGAGTGTATGCCCATGGGTGTACCACCATCCAAGAAGCATGGACAATCTAACAGGGGCCACACCCTTGAAGGAAACTGACTCCCTCTCCCAGCGGCTATCAATTGCCAAAAACTCCTCAGCCAGGAGTCGGGTCTCGTGTGGCCCTACCTCTCCATGTCGGAACGTTGGGCTGGCTTGATCTGGTGTCCGTATTTGTACCTAGAGTTTTCTTGCCCTGTTTCTCTCGCATGGCAGACACAGTAAAAACTGAGAAGCCTGCAGCCTGGTAGAGGCCCCTCACCAGAACCCAGCTATGCCAACCCTCTGAACTTAGGTTTCTAGCCTCCAAAACTGCGAACTAAAATTCTGCTGGTCAGAGTCCTACGACTCACCCCAGGGTACTTCTGTTATTGTCTAAAGGAACTAAGATAGGCTCATCACTTCAGTGAGTTTGGTGAGGCCGCTGGGGACTGAGGAGCTCTCTCGGCTGGCCAAATGCTTGCCTTGCAAACATAAAGACCTGAATTTGTGAACCCATGTGAAAAAATCAGGAGCAGCGGTGCTGGTTTATAACTCCAGATGGACCCCTAAAGCTTGTTGGCTGGCTGTCCTACCTCAGTTGGCATATCCCAGTCCAAACGAAAGGTCCCTAGCTCAATAAACAAGGTGGACAACACAAAGGATGCCATCAAAGGTTGACTTCTGGCCTCCACATGGACACTTCCTCCCAGCACCACCCCCGTCCTGCACCATCCCTTCCCGCAAGTCTCTCTAGACTTTGAATGTGCTCCTGCCTGGACTGATGGGTCTCTGGACCTGCGCACCAAGAGTTTATTCACCCTCCACCACCTTCCTTGTCCTTGGCTTCATTTTGGTCGAGCCACAAATGATTTGGAAAAACTACAGCGGAAAGTAAACACAAGTTATTTCGATCGGTTTGGGCTTTTCTTTCCCTGTCACCCTGGGTGTACCCTTTGCTTCTCTGACACACACTCGTAGGCAGCCCCACGCTGTGTGGAGCCCCGCCCCTCTCCATATTATTTGATTGGCTTGTTGTCCTGAGAGTGTACATACTCCAGCTGTCTTTAAAGAAGGTCCATAGAGGGATGGAAAACACCTGCTGCTCTTGCAGAGAACCTGGGTCTGGTTCCCAGCACTCTGGACTGTTTACAGCCATCAGTAACTTCAGTTCCAATGGACCCAGACACCTCTTCTGGCTTCTATAGGCTCCAAGATTTGTACTGTGTACATAGACACATATGTGCAGACAAAACATTTATGAATATAAAATAAAATAAACAAATCTTTTTTTTTAAAAGAAAAGAAATAAGATCTATAGAATGGAGGCATTCATTAATTCATTAAAGTTCTTTGGACACATATTAGGAATTCTGGGAAGAAAGTATGTTGTACATGTTCTGGGTGTTTGAAAGACACGCCAGTCTAATATCTCTGCCTTTGAAGATCTCTTAGTCCAGCAGAGCAAGTCTGATAATGAAAATAAATGTAATTAATGAGAAAGTTATGTGGCATATTAGATAAGGAAAATTCTCATAGGAAAAATAAATTGATAAGGAAAAGGAATGAGATAGGCCTCTCCCTAACTGTGGGGCTTTGGAGCAAGAGTTCAGGTGAGACCCATTTACTTGACATCATCCTTGACTTATGATGTGTCTAGACCTTCCTCTGTACAAATTTAGAGCAATGTGGATCATTTCATACTGAAAAAAAAAAAAAGTTCTTCAGCCCCCATTTGCAACTGCTGCGGATATTCATCTTTTGAATTTGTGTGGACCTTGCAACCAAAAACTGGAATTCAAAGAGAAGCAAGGAAATGGATGTACAGTACACCAAGAGATGTTATTTCCTTCTGCAAAAACTATTGCATTCATGCTATGGGAGAGAAAGGATTTGACAAGTTAATTAATTTGCCTCAAGTGCTTCTGCCACTCAAATTCTGCCCGCACTCTCCAACAGCGTCCCTTCTTGAAGTTGGCAGGGACTCAGCCCAGAGACCTTCCAGGCATTCCAACACAGTTGCCGTATATTTCAAGGACAAGGGAAAGGAGATAGAGAGATGTATTCTCCTGGGACAAAGTGGTGCCATTGCTGAGAGAGGACACTTATAGAGACAGTGGTGGGCCAGCGTATAAGGGACAAACCCATTCAGACATTCCTCAATAGACTGTGTTTGCCATACATTGGCTTGTAGAAAACCCAAGACCCCAGTTCGAGGCCCTCCTGCCTGGATCTTAGGAGGAAATCAGGAACACGAGGGTGGGTCAGAGAAGGTGGCATGTGAGGAAAGACAAGGCAGACAGCAGGTAGTCATAGTTTGAGGGTATGGGAATACTTTATATAAACATAATGACGAGTACAAAGTCCCAAGGTATGTTCAGTTCTATGCTGTAAACTGGCGATTGACGAATGACTAGACTTAGCAAGGTGAAGGTCACAGATGTTCTTAAGTGGAACAGTTTTAGAAGATCAGGGCTTTTCCAGGAATATTCGAAATGAATTAAGTGAGGGAAAGCAGAGGAAGCTGACCCAACTGGTAAGATCTTTGTAACTACAAGGAGAAAAATGAGATGGTAACCACAGAGGCCAAGCTTGCTCATTTATTTATTCATTCATTTTATTTATTTATTTATTTATTTATTTATTTATTTATTTATTTATTT
>CABHPH010140973.1:13425-36328 GCA_902168325.1 Peromyscus nudipes
TCTTCTTCTTCTTCTTCTTCTTCTTCTTCTTCTTCTTCTTCTTCTTCTTCTTCTTCTTCTTCTTCTTCTTCTTCTCTTTTCTATAATGAGGAGTTTGGGAGAGATGATCTCAGGTTGTTCTAGCTCTGAAATCCTGCAAGTCTATATGGTAAATGAAGGGGGGGGCAGGTAAGGGACATTGAGACACTTCACACGGTTCCTAATACCCAACAAGGGAGAATTAGCAGGAGCAGATGCAAGTTTAGCAGGCAGATGCCAATCAATATTCAGGGGATGCAGAGAAGAGAGAGAATGTGGGCGGAGGTTCACAAGCGGAAAATCACTCGTCAAAAACAGGATTAGAAATCAGGCATGATGGTGTACTCCTATAATCTCAGACCTGGAGGCAGGAAGATCATGAGTCTGATCTTGGCTCAAAAACAAAGCAAATAAAAACAGAAAAACAGTGGTTCTAGGAATGTAACTCAGTTGGCAAACACTTTCCTACCATGCATGAAGCCCTTGGTTCAATCCCTAGCCCCCCATAAACAGAGGGCATGGTGGTGCACCTCTGTAATCCCAGCACTTAAGAAGTAGAAGCAGGGTGTGGTGGGGCCCGGGGGCGGTGGTCAGAAGCTCCTGGTCATTCTTGACTACGTTGTGAGTTAGAGGCCAGCCTTCGATGCATGAGACTCTGAAAAAAATAAATAAATAAGGAGGCCTGGGGGGAAATTAGCATACCTTGAGAATGAATATGCCCAAATGATTAACAAGTATGGGACCATACCCATTACTATTTTTCAAAGTTATTATAAATACTGAAGTATACGGCCTTTCATGAAATAAAAATATTCCAGAAACCCCAAAGACACACAAACTAATATAATAAACAACCCCGCATCTCCGGTGCCCAGTTTCAAACATGGCTTATCACCAGTTCACAGTAACTCTCCCTGGTCCTATGCCCCTCCCTTTACCACCACAAGGAGGGAGGGCCCACAACTCTGAATTGGTTGTTCATTATTTATCATTTCTAGTTCTTTACAGTTTCATTCCATATTCATGGGCAATATTTAATTTTATTATTTTATTGCTTTTTGAGACAGGGTTTCTCTGTGTAGCCCTGGCTGTCCTGGAACTCACTCTGTAGACCAGGCTGGCCTTGAACTTACAGAGATCTGCCTGCCTCTGCCTTCCAAGTACTGAGATTAAAGTCATGCGCCACCACTGCCTGGCAATATTATCTATCTATCTATCTATCTATCTATCTATCTATCTATCTATTTTAATTAGATCTGATGCTTGAAAATGAGAAATATGACTATTGGAAGCAAAGTCAGGTGCTCTTGCTGAAGACACAGAGGGAAAGGCCACGAACAGGGAAGTTCCTCTGACTTGATCTTCCTGTGTGATGAGGTCACTGCCAGTGGTTTCCACAGGTGGAAGGGGTCCATAGCTCATCTGATACAGGGAGAAAGCCATCCTCCTCCAACACACGAGCTCAGGAGGAAATGGTGAGCTTGGTGGCTGCCTGATAGATCTGTCAGTTTGGACCCCTGGGGATTCTCTTCTCAGAAGCACCAACGTTGGGAAATCAGAATGACCAGGGAGCCATTCGACATTGCAGGGACAAGCCACAGGGCAGGCTGTGACTTAGGCCAGACTCCAAGACCAGGGTCAGCCTGTGAGCCAAGGCTGATGAGACGAATACAATGGGGCTCCCCCTCATCTGGTCCCTGGAAGTGCCTTTGAAGCTGCCTCTGAGTGGGCCTGGCAGCCTCAGCCTCAGCAAGCTGCCAAAAATGAAACAAAAGAACGATTCTGTGAAAAGATGGCTGGCGGTGGATGCTTTATATCTTGTTACTGGTGACTTTTTGGTCATTTGCAAAGATTTAAATGACAATAATAATAAAAGATAGCTGTTTTCAGGGAGGGGAGTTGGCATGATAACCTACCATCTACAATGCTAACTCTTTAAAAATGTGTTTAGGGCACTGGAGAGATGGCTCAGCTGTTAAGAGCACTGGCTGCTCTTCCAGAGAACAAAGGTTCAGTTCCCAGCACCCACATGGCAGCTCACAACCTTTTGGAACTCCAGTCCCAGGGGTCCTGGCCTTAGTGGGCACTGTGCTTATGGTGCCCAGACATACATACAAGCAAAACACCCTTCACATATAATTTTTCCAACATAATGTTTTTATTGATTATTTGGGAATTTCATACAATGCACCCCAATCGCTTCCCATTCCTCCCAGGTGCCTCCTCCTTCCCTTGTGCCCTCCCCCCCAAAAAGAAAAAAAAATACACCAAGTCCAATTTGTGTTGCCCATACGCTCACTGGAGCACGGCCAAACTCCCAGTGGCCAGCCCCATAAAGATAACTGAGTCCTCCCCCACCCCCGCCCCCACCCCCGCCCCCACCCCTGCCAGAAGCCGTCCACTGCAAAGAGCTGCACTTCCCAATCTTTGTCTCAATTTCGTCCTTCTTGGCCTTTTGGTTAGGACCAAGGGTAGTATCTTCAAATATTTTTTTTTAATTTAAAAATATGTCTTAGTATTTACTCTCTCTCTCTCTCTCTGTGTGTGTGTGGGGGGGGGTCTGTGTGTCTGTGTGTCTGTGTGTCTGTGTGTGTGTAGGTCAGAGGATAACTTGTAGGAGTTGGTTCCCTCCTTCCACCTTTTAAAAATTTAATTAACATTGTTTTCATTTATTTTACATACTGACCACAGTGTCCCCCCTACCTCTTCCCCCCAACTCCCTCCTCCTTCCACTTTCATAAGCATCCTGAGAATTGAGCTCGGCAAACACCTATCACTCACAGCCATCTCTCTGGCCCAAGGAAGCCCCCATCTTCAGACCACCCAGTCCTCCGGGGAACATAACTAAGCCCTAAATGTTGCCATAACAAACAGATTAAAACACCACACTTCATCAACATTAAAAATACTTTGGAGGGGGATAATGAGAGGATTTTTATAATTCTGCTTTAGAAATTACATGTCTCAGTAACTCGTTTAATTCACAATTTGCTTTCCTTTTTTTCCCCACAAAAATCTATGAATAGTTAAGAATTCTTAAGAAGTGAGGAATCAGATCTACAGATTACTCTGAAATGTGTGAAGCACTGTGTGAATGCTAACGGGAACGACTCATGAAGCTGGCATGTTACACGCTTCTGCGCCCCACTAAACAGCTTGTCTCTGGGCCGTGGTTGAGGACTCTGTTTTAAAGCCAGTGATTATTTCCAAGCTTCAGACTTTGGACTCACAGGGCTCCAGGTTGGGAGAAGTAGCAACCAGGAGGAAAGGGTCGATGAGAGCTGCCAGGGTCTGTGGGCACCGACTGGCTCCTACCCCATTTCCCCATCCCCCACCCCACCCCGCCACGGTCACTTGTGGTGGTAGCAAGAGCAGTCCCATGCAGATATTATCCCCACATGTAGTCACCAGAACCTGTGGGCTGTTTGTTCCTCCTGGCTGGTCAAGACCTACCCCTAGTCTAGGAGAGGACCAGGCACATCACAGGTACTGTATGTTAGTTATTATAATGCGGTGCTATGTTATTCATTAAATGATGCTGTTTACCATATGAGAAAAGCCACGAGGTATGACAAAACCCACTATGAGAGTTTATTAAGAGAAGGAACAGAGGGGATGTGCTTAGGCCTATGGAAATGGTTGTGCAAGGAGAGAGAGGAAGAAGAGGGGGAGGAGTCTGTGACTCACTTTTTATGGATTCGCCCTCACATGCGCTTATGGGCTTACACAGCTATGCGTGCATGCGCATAAGTTATGCGATCAAGCTGCACGCAAATTACGTGACCACTCAGCACACGGATTATGTAGGACATAAGACCCCAGGATGTCTAAGCCTCTTGCTTGGCTACTGGACAGCGTATGTAGCCGGGGGGAGTGGCCAGGAATTCCAATACTGTGTGGAAATGATTCTTCTGAGAGATGCTTTTTTTTCCTTTCTTTTTTTTCTTTTCTTTTTCTTTTTTTTTTTTTTTCCAGAGCTGAGGACCGAACCCAGGGCCTTGTGCTTGCTAGGCAAGCGCTCTACCACTGACCTAAATCCCCAACCCCGAGATGCTTTTTAAAGTTTGCCTTTTACAAATCAAACTTTCACCCAACTTGTAACCAAGTTAGTAATGTGCTTTGGGGTTATTTATAATCATGTGCTCAGTCTGCTCATAACCATTCAGCATTAGTTAACTTCTTTATTAGTTTTATTTTAAGTATATGTATATGTGCTTTCCTAAATGTATGTCTGTGCACCACATGCATGCCTCGTGCTTGGGGAGGCAGAAGAGGACGTTAGGTCCCCTAAAACTGGAATATTAGAGCCACCAAGTAGGTGCTGGGAATTGAACCCTGATCCTCTGGAAGAGCAGCAAGGACTCTTAACCATTGAGCCATCTCTCCAGCCCCCGGAATTAACTACCTTCCAAGGAAAACATTGAAACCCACCTCACTACACCCTGGACTTCTCTAGTTCACTCCTACAAGCTCAGCTGAACCCACAGCCTCAGCTGCACCATGTTCCTTAGGCTTCCTTTGTGGCCCATCAATGCTCCTGACTTAGACCAATGTACGTGTTTGGGAGATGTGGTGACCAGGTCTAAGACCATGTGCTGAAATGAGGTGTAGGCATTGAAAGGAAAGCTCCCCCATCCCACAATGCCCCGCCCCCCCCGCCCCCCAGATATGCTGTGACCATCATGTGGGTATAGAAAGATATCTGATTGTGGCTTTGTGTGCTGTTCTGAGTCAGTAAGGCCAGAAAACACGTTCCTCCCTCGTGAGACTCCTGTGAAAGGTTGATGAGAAGCAAGCCGCACATTCATGCTGTTACCGTTGCCGTATTTGCCATGCTGTTTGTTACAGAAAGAAGAGGCCTTTGTTCAGGATGCCTCTGCTTCTCTGGGGTTGAATTTCTACTCCTTAGATGAGACTTCTTTTCCATATAACAGGGGAGGTCGAGACTCTTCTCAATAAATCAGAATTTGTTTATTGAGAACAATCTATGCGCTTGTTGTAGAAATTTCTTTAACTACGTAAAGATGTGTTACATTTGTTTCATTATGCAAAGATGTGTTACTGCTTCACCTTGCCTGCCTAAGGCACCTGATTGGTCTAATAAAGAGCTGAATGGCCAATGGCTAGGCAGAAGAGGGAGGAGAGAATGAGGGAGAAAGAGAGGGACAGGCCTGGGTCCAGAAGTCAGGCAAATGCCAGCCAGCCAGACACAGTGCAAGTAAGATCTACAGAAGGAAAGCAAGATAAGAACTCAAGGCAAAATGTAAATGAAGAGAAACAGGTTAAGTTATAAGAGCTAGTGAGACAAGCAAAAGATAAGGCCCAGTATTCATCACTAATAAGAAGTCTCTGTGTAGACCGCACGCCTTCAATCCCAGCACTCGGGAGGCAGAGCCAGGTGGATCTCTGTGAGTTCAAGGCCAGCCTGGGCTACAGAGTGAGTTCCAGGAAAGGCGCAAAGCTACACAGAGAAACCCTGTCTTGAAAAACAAAACAAAAAAAAAAACAAAAACAAAAACAAAAACCAAACAAGCAAAAAGAAGTCTCTGTGTCATGATTTGGGAGCTGGTCGATGGCCCAAAAGAAAGCCTGGTGCACACTCTTGTACAAAAAAAGACCAAGTGTTAGTCTTCTACACATCAGCACAGCGCTGGACGTAAGTGTTTGATGAGTTCACGGTTGCCTCTGGTACACAAGACGGGGTGTTGGATGGAGTTTTGATTATATCTATATTGTTTAAACAACTGATAATTGAACAGATTCTTTCATTACCATTATAATAAAATAGGGATCCTGTCCTGCAATGAGGCGTCACCTCATCCCCATCAGAGTGACTGACATAAAGGGGGAAAAGGGGAGATACCGAGTTTTGTCAAGGATGCAGAGAACTTCACTTGTCACCAGTTGTGGGAACGGAAAATGATGCAGCCGTCATGGAAAACACGATGGTGGATCATGGATCCTCAGACATGATGAAGGGCAGAGTTGCGCCAGGCCTGACAGCACACACCTTTCATTCCAACACTCAGGAGGCAGAGGCAGGCAGATCACTGAGTTTCGAGACCAGCCTGGTCTACAGACCAAGTTCAAAGACAGCCCGGACTACACAGAGGAACCCTGTCTCAAAAACTGCGTGTGTGTGTGTGTGTGTGTGTGTGTGTGTGTGTGTGTGTGTGTGTGTGTAATGAAAAAAAAAAAAAAACGAAACCATACAAGACAATCTAAACAAGCAATATGAAGAGTAAAAAAATGTTTTAAAAATTCCAAACAGCTTCCCCACCCCATGCCATTCTCGTCTCCAGAGCTCCTGTGACGGCCTCCCACAGCCTGCCTGTCCTCCGCCACACATATGCACATGCTGCATCCTGTGAGGCATGCTGCTCTGCAGCTCGATTGTGTCACTTCATCTGTCGTCCCCTACTTCTCATGTCCGTGCATGCAAATCAGCTTCATCCCGTCTGCAAACTGCATAGTATCACATTAAATTCAAATCATCGAAATTAACCATCCTCTTGAATTTTCACAGTACATGATCACAGCATCTGCCATTGTGTAAAAAAAAAAAAAAAGAAAGAAAGAAAGAAAATTTAATTTTCTTGTCGTTTTCACACTAGCTAGAGCATCCAAAACAATGCTAAGTGGTTGTAGGGACAGCAGAAAGCCTGCTGCATCCCTAAGTCTAGCAAGAATGTCTTTGACATGAGTGTTAATGTTATCTCTTGGGTTCAGACTCTTTTACACATGTCAATAAAATACTTCGGAGTCATACATACTGATATATATGGGGGGTGTCTCTCTATGTAGCTCCGGCTAGCCTGGAACTCACAGACATCTTCCCACCACTGTCTCACAGGGCAGGGATGGAAGGTGTGCACCACCACACCCAGCAAATTCACCAGTATCTTCTAAAAGGATAAATGTAGGAGTTTCCAATGCCACATTGACATCTGTCACAGTTGCAGTTCTTCTCTTGAGAATTACAATAGAATTGATTTTATTAATAGACTTCCCAATATTCAAGGATTTTGTATGCAGGTCCTGGTTGTTCTCTTCAAACTACTCTTTTAAGTGGGAGGTCCCAGTAAATGTATTTTGAGAGTAGCCCTCTGGAAGGGGCTTAGAGATCATCACGTGGAAGAGACTCTCCCAGGAGAGGCGGAGACTGTGTGAACTAAATTAAATTTGCTAATGCTGCCACTAAGTTTTTGCATATGAGATATGGTTGGCCTATTTTCTTTCTTTGTCTACTACTGGGCTCTTTCTTAAGCTCTGCTTTCTGTTTACCCCAAACACCCTTTTCAGTTCTCAAAAAGAGGACAGACAGCACAGGCTGTTTGGATGTGTTTCAAAGCAATTTCTTTTCCTTGGAGACACAGCAAAACAGTGCCCAGCCTCTTGCAGCGTAGGGAGCTGTCAGAAGTGAAGGGTGGGAGACCGCGATGCACTTAGGAGCAGACGGAACGTCTGTGTATCTTCATCTGGGTTGGCAGTGATCTGGCTGACCCAGGTGAATACAGTGGAGCCACAAGATGGAAGGGGTTTGGACCCCTGGTCACTGCCTGGAAGAGCATCCTCCAGGATAGCTGGGAGACTGTGTACCCAGCACTATCTCAGGATCATACTTTCAAGATATTAGCGTATGTCTTTTATTTTCTGCTATTCTTCTTCCCCTTTCTCTTTAGTGCTGGGGGGGGGGGGTCAAACCCAGATTCTTGTGTGTGTTAGGCAATCCCTACACCCCTAGGCTAGGTACCCCAGAAAACAGTCTCAGAGGATGATGGGACAGGACAGAAAGCAAAATATCCCTATTGGTTTCCAGCATCTAAGTCCATCAGATAATTAAACAAACTCAATAGATTTTTTACGTCAGAGACAAATAGCAAGACAAAAACGGTCGGTGGGTGGTGATATGGGGGAGGCGGGGGGGGGGGGATGGGTAAAGATGGGGGTGGAGAGAGGTTTTTGGAAGAAAGTATAGGTCAGGGAGGCAGAGCAGAGCTGAGAGCTGTCACAAGCCTTGCTCTCTAAAGCCCAGGAAGGCAGTAACCACCCGCTGCCCTCCAGGATAATGCAGTGCGTGGAATCCAGATGGACTCACGAAAGGCACCGTGTGAAACAGCACCAAGAGTTTTGAGACCCAAGGGTCTGCATGGGAAGGAGAGGATGCCTCAGTTCTTGTGTTGACCAACCTGGCCCCGGCCCACCTGATTTGACAGACAAGTACGTGTGTCTTACACCCCAGAGTAGCAGATGATTCCGGAAGCACCCAACTTCCTCAAAGACTGGCATCATCCCACAGCCCCTCCAAACCAAGCCACCACCTGGTGAGAGAAGGGGAGGAAATATAGAAATCCCTAAATGGACTGTATCAGACTGTCTGGATAAAGAACAGACACACACACACCCCTTTGCAAAATTTAGAATCATTTATTTGTCTTATTGCCATCCTGTTGGGTCTACCTGAGCCTTGGGATTTGGGGTGGGCTGGGGGTGCTGAGGGGATGGGTGAGTGAGTCTGAGTGGGTGGGTTTTTTTTTTTCTGTTGCCCTGGTGAGCAAGAGAGGGTGGACCAGGGGTAGGACAGGAGCGGGCAGGACACCCAACCACTCTTCTTCAC
The DNA here is from genome assembly GCA_902168325.1 of Peromyscus nudipes. Lineage (NCBI taxonomy): Eukaryota > Metazoa > Chordata > Mammalia > Rodentia > Cricetidae > Peromyscus > Peromyscus nudipes. The sequence continues at coordinate 22,061 of CABHPH010140973.1, forward strand.
AACAGGGACTTAGAGAATAGATGGCAAGGTGTGCCAGGTGACCCACAACATGGCTTGCAAGCTCTGTCCTTGGCTCTGGCGGGAGCAATCCCATCTTGAGCTGCTAGCCCCAGAGAGGAGGGAGCAGGGAGGGGTGAGCACCAGGGCCTAGTGCTGGGAGAGGTCCCTAGGATGCTGCCTCGCACAGGACACCAAGCCTACACGGTTTTAACCTCAAGTCAAATAAATATTTATGCATGTGTCCCGTGAAATAGAGGAAGGCAGCCATCGTGAAATAAAACGGTTAAACAAAGGAACCTTTCCGTTACTGTATTTTGGCGCCACCCCCTACCCCGCACTTAAATCTCAAAAGTGCATTTTATCTGTACTTAATAAACTCACTCTCCCCCTACATACCCTTGGCCGACTACTTGGTTCTAACGTGTCTCAACTTCCCGCTTTTCACACTTCTCGGCCCACCTCACCCACTCCCCTCTCTGGGCTTGGCTAAGCCTTCTCAACCCTTTTTCTCTGCCGTTCTGTCTGCTGCCCAGTCTCTCCTTCACCCTCACATACCCCTAAACGTAGGAAGGAAGCCGCAGAAACCAGCTTCACGCACGGGACTCTCCTCACAAACTTCCCTTCTCCGCGGTGGATGGCCACACCCTGCCTCCCTGCCTGGCAAGGGAGCAACCAGAAATATAATCAGGCCTAACTTCTTCCCAGGGTTCCCGAAGGGTGCGAGGGGGAACAGAGAGGTACCTCAGGAAAAGAGTGCGGTTAGTGGGGACACAGGTCAGAGGGTCTCAGATACCGTCCACAGAACCAGGCCAGTTTGTTGCTAGGTAACCAGATCTCCTATCACTGCAGGAGCGCATCACACTAAGGCAGCCTCTGGCTGGCTTCTGCTGTGTCTCTCAGACTTCCACTCTCAGTGGGACTTTGAAAGTAGGGGGAGAGGAGGGCAAGAACCCAACCACCACCCCCGAGTGCCCCGGGCTCTGCCACTCATCGTTTCCCTCTGAAAAGAAGGCCATCTGGGCTGTTAGATAGCCGCCACCATGAGTTTGGGTATCATGGAAGAGGAGGACCTGGCCGAATACTTCCGGCTGCAGTATGGGGAGCGGCTTCTTCAGCTGCTGCAGTGAGTGTTTGGGAGTCCGGCTGCCTTACCTCTGAGTTTGGGACCACCCATACCCACACCATGTCCCACTGCTTGCTCTTCCCTACAGCCTGGTGATCGTAATTGCCTTACCCCATAACCCAGCTCCACCCTGACTGAGTCCCCATCCCTCGCTGGCTCCTGAAAGCCCGGATAGCCCTCTCGCCTCAGCACACTGCTCCTTTCACTAAAATAAGAGCAGAGACCCCTTTTCCTGTCCATGGGCATGTGTCTCCCCGAATTACTCCCTACCCCAGCCTGCTCCAGCCTCAGAAGGTCCCTGTCTCCCTTTCATACTTCTTGGGCAGGAAGTTCCCCAATGTTGAGGATCAGTCAGATTCTCCATCCATCCGTCTCCTGGAAAAGAAGAAAGAAGCCAAGATTATGCACCAGGCCATGGAAAACAAGAAGCAGGTGAAGTGAGGAGTTGGGGTGATAAGGGTAGGGGTGGGGATAGGGAAGGGATTGGCTGGGGCTCAACATTAATGGATGGTGGTCCCTCGTTTTGTGGGTGGGGTGGCTATAGCTGGAATTCTGACTGGTGGTTCTGGTCTCTTTCCTCCTCAGAGAACAGAAAGGGTGTGGGTCTCAGGGGAACCAGGGTCCTGAGATACTACACTAGGAGCTCAGTGCAGAATGGGGAGTGCAAAAATACAAGCCCTTCTGTAACTACATTTTGTTTGAGGTGTTGGGGATTGAATCTATTAGGCAAATGCTACTTCCTCAGCCTTTCAGGATGCTTCTGTGCCAAAGGATATAACACTCTGGGGCAAGTGATGTTAGAATCTTTCTGACCACCCATGTCTCTTAGAGGGCTCCCTGACTTCTACCTTCTCACATCCCCTAAAGACATTCCAGCGAAGAATGGAAACGCTGAATCTGCGCTGGGAGGAACTAGGTGTCAAAGAAGAGCAGCTGAAAGCCCATATTCAGAAGTTTGAGCAATTCATCCAGGTATGAACCGGTGTGGGCTGCAGCAGGCTGGAGAATTTACACTCCGCACAGGGGCAAACTGTTCCTCCCCAGTACTTGATTTTGTAGGCTCCTCGCCCTGGGTTAAAGGCATCTTCTGTGTTCCAACAGCGCCTGGTGCTTTCCAAGGCATCTTCTATATACCGTGCTGTTTGTAACATCCTAGGTACCCATCAGTCTCTGCTCCCTAGTTGGCTCTTATTTCCTTGCCGGTACCTGAGACAGTACATCAAGTGGATGGGTGGATGGATGGATCAGTAGGTGTGATGGATAGATGGATGTGCCCCCAACAGAGATTCATGGATACAGCAGTGAGTCAGAGGGTTGTGATCCACTCACTCACTTGCTCTCTCCATTTTTGTCCTTGCATTGAAAATGGGGGAGCTGATGAAGGCAGGGAACCATTGAAGGACCGGAAGCAAAGAACCCTGTAAGAATTCTGTTTTGAGAATTCCTGCCCTGGGTTAAGGGGTTAGGCAGTGTTCTCTCTCTTCCTTCTAAAGAATTTCTGCCCTGGGGAACCAATGAGTTTGTTAGGGTTACTTACAGAACATGAGTGAGTGGGTACAAGCAGGAGTGTGCACGATCTTAAAGCAGAGCTGGAAGGTCTGTCCCCAACGTGGATGATGGCTTCCTCATGGTTACATAGATGTTGCCTCTCCTGTAGCCCCCCCCCACACACACACACCTATATACTCTAACCCCTCTCAGAGACACTAGGGCCATATGCAACTAAGGCAGAGTTGCATACAACTGGTTGGAAGGAGTGGCTGGGTTCTCAGGTGAGGGTCCCATGACCCCCACCCCCTTTCAGTGAGGGAGCACCAACAGTCAGCAGACCAATTATGATGACCTTTTGTGACTTGGTGCAAAAGATGGCCACAGTTTGGCTCAGAGGAGAGTCCTGTACAACACTCCCCCTTAATCAGTACTTGGAAGAGGGAGCCAGTGGCACTAAAATCCTGATTTGGGCTGGCAAGATGGCTCAGTGGGTAGAAGCGCTTGCCACCCAAGCCTGACTTGACAGTTTGAGCTAGGCCCCTAGGACCCACACGTTGGAAAGAGAGAATTGGCTCCCATACATGGTCCTCTGACCTCTAAGCATGCACTGTAGCACACACATACTCATACACATGCACACACAAAAATAAATAAAAATGTGAACAAAACAAAACAAAAACCTACCCAGACTTGCTGGCCAGCAATCCTCCGGGATCAGCACTAGAGAAGCCCTGAAGGGTTGGGCCCTCCTGTAGGGGCCCATTGCTGCCCTCTCCTGGAGAAACCTTGCTCTTGAAGCTCTTCGTTCTGCTCTATGCACAACTGTGCAGAGCAGGGAAGTCAAAGCGGCGGACACTTCCTTCTGAGATGTAGCCTGCTGATGGAGTATTTGGGAGGGCAGGAAGTTTGAGGGTTAAGGACTCTCCAAATGACTTCCAGGCAGTCCGCAGCTACAGAATCTCATAGAACTTGCTGCAAATACAGACATCAGTAACTTTTTCTGCCTCAAGCAGGTCTCAGGTTGAGCCCAGACACCTACAATTTTTCAGATTTATGGTCCCTCAGACCTCTCTGATGCTTTGTGGCACTTCTCCATGGCCCCTAAATGTCACCACCATATGTGCCCATCCATGAGGAATCACGGGAGCCACAACAGGAGAAGGGAGACACCTGGTGACGCCGGGGGAGTGAAAGGAGTGGGCTTGTGGATGCTGCAGTCAGGAGAGGCAGGGTCAGAGACCGCAGTCGCCGAGCATCATCCTTTCAGGATGGAGAATTGCCTGTGTCATCTCCTCCAGCCCAAGCCAATGCCAGGCTGAACTACCTCCTCCACACAGAGTCTCCTCCACATACAGTTCCATTATCACTGCCTTGGGTTTTGTAAGGAAGAAAGGGGGGCTTCCTCTTCACAGCCGACAGCTGGTGAAATGGAGGCACTATGTATCAAATCAGGAGAACATGTGGGCTTCCCAACCCCGGGTGAGTCATCTGCCCTGTGACAAATGGCCGCCACTAAAAACAGAACCACAAAAGCTTGGTCAAAGGCTTCCTGCTTCCATCCAGCCTTCCTTGGCCTTCTTGGATGCAAGAGAGATCTTCCTCTACCCTCCTTTCTATGTGTTCTCTTCCCATCCCCCACTCTCTGAAGTCCAAGGACCAACTCCCACAGAATCTGAATCTCCTGTTTGCATCCCCCGGGTTTGCAAGACCCCCTCTGGACTTGAGCTAAATTTCCGCGCTCACAGCTCCCTCAGGCCACAAAAGCCCCTTAACTTTACAAAGTCCTTTCAAATAACCAAAGGCTCACCAAATCCTTTTCCTTCACGCCTCCTCTCCAACATGGGCAGCCCCGCAAGCTCTGCCCGTCCTTCTGGTGGACTGAGTTCAACAAACAGAAGGGACCTAGGGTGTCACCAGCCCCAGGCAGGCCAGGGTCTCAGTGAGAGAGGGAGAGAGGCTTGCTTGACTTACACCGCCTCCCTCACCCCAGGAGAACGACCAGAAACGGATCCGCGCCCTGAAGAAAGCCAACAAAGAGCGGGAGCTGAAGCGGCAGCGCCTGCGGGAGCTGGCCAAGGCCAAGCAGGAGATGACCGCCCTGCGGCTGGAGCACCAGAAGCTCAGCGTCAAGCTGCAGGACTATGCCATCTTCAACAAGTACCTGGAGAAGGTGGTGGAGAACTCTGAGGTGGGTCCCGGGGCTGGGGCTGCTGCACCACAGCACCCGCCCCAGCACCCTTGTCTTCCCCCCCCAAGTTAACGGAACAGAGCTCAGCTCCAGCTGGCTGGAGTTGAAGGGCCCCTGGAATGGTTATCCTGCTCTTGGGGAGAGGCAGCAACCCTGGGGGACAGATGGCCAAGGCCCCTCACGAGGTTGGGTGCAGCCCCTCAATGGGTGGGAGGGCCTGATGGTGTATCTGTGCATGGCTATCCATGAATTGAGTGTTTACATATACATTTGAGTATGTCTGAGTCAGTGTGTGTGTGTGTGTGTGTGTGTGTGTGTGTGTGAGAGAGAGAGAGAGAGAGAGAGAGAGAGAGAGAGAGAGAGAGAGAGAAAGGAAGGGAGGGAGGGAGAGAGAGGGGGAGGGGGGTAGGAAGGAGAGGAAAAGTGGAAAAACACCTACCCTCCAAAGACCTGGAGCGCTTAGGACATCATGCAGGCTGACTGAGTTTGTATTGGCAGCCTTCTTTCTGTCCCCTCATCAACCTCCGGGAAGAATAAACAGACCATCCCTTTATGGGGAGATGGAGGCTCGGGAAGGTTAAGGCACCTGCTCAGGGCCTCATAGCTTGGAAATGACATAGCTTGTTATTTTCCCCACTCTACTGACACCCCCCCATACATGCCCCGCCCCCTGTCTCTGCAGGCCCGGTCACCCCAGCTCAGGAAATTTTCAGCCCTCTTGCAACATTTGATGTTGGCACTGCTCTTCTGACATCCCCTTCTGTCTTCCATTCTGCTCCCTCCTTCCCAGGCTCCTCTGGGGCCTCCTCTTCCCCAGTTCTTTCTTTAGCAGGACTGACTGTGCCTCAGACTTGCCGCGGTCCCGCCATAACTGTGCCTCCTCCTTACCCCATCCCCTAGTCCTGTAGCCATCAATCAGATAGGGTCCATTCTGCCTCCTAAGTATTTCTGGAATCCAACCCCTGCCCCTTCCTCGTTCCTCATGCTGTGAGCTTCATCTGGTGTTACCTCTGCCCTTTGCTCTTTTGCATTCTACAGCCTCCTTCTCCCTCCTCTTCATCTTCCTCCTCCTCCTCCTCTTCCTCCTCCTCCTCCTTCTCTCTCCACCCCTTCTCTTTCCACACATTGGAAAGCATAGAGAAAAATTTAACCTTTCAAGAACTCAAAACACAACTTTGTATAATCTTAACTTTTTTCTTCATTCTTTTTTTTTTTTTTTTAAAAAAAACACTACTGGTAATTTAAACCCCTCATATGTCCTTCCAAATTTCAATCTTTCTCTGCTCTCTTCAGGGGTCACCAGTATCATAGTTTTTAAATTTCTTATATTCATGAATGTTTATATTTTGTGACTATCAGCTGTCCATAAACTATGCATTGTATTATATACATCCTTCTATGACTTGGCTTTTCTTTTTTTTCGATTAATGATTGTTTTCATTTTTAAACTCTTGTTTTTGAGATTTATTTTTTATTTTGTGTATATGAATGTTTTGGCCTGCATGTATGTTTGTGCACCACACGCATTCCTGGTGCCCTCTGAGGTCAGGAGAGGACACTGGAGCCCCTGGAACTGGAGTTAGGATGGTTGTGAGTTACCATGCGGGTGCTGGGACTAGAAGCCAGGTCTCTGCAGGAGCAGCTAGTACTGCTGACTGCTGAGTCATCTGTCCAGCAACGTAATTTCTTAAAATAGTGTTTTTAATTGATACACGATAATTGTACACATTTGGAGGATATACTGAGATGTGTGTGTTTGTGTTTGTGGGTGTGTGTGTGTGCACTTCATAGTGATCACATTGGGGTAACTGGCATATCCATCACCTCAAACATCTATGATTTCCTTTTTGTTGTGGGTATTCAGATCCTCTGTACTATTTTGAAATATACAATTCATTATTGTCAATCACAGTTATCCTACCATGCTACACAGAATATTAAAAATTCTTTTTTTCTTCCAACTGCCCATAACCAGTCAGTGATACTTCAAGGAACTTTTTGTTAATGGAAAATCTCAAACAGACAAAAGTAGAGCCATGCATTCTAGAGAACACCCATCACTCATCACCTAGCTCCAGCAAAGGCCGCCTGTATGACCCACACCTTCCCACCGCCATCATTTGGCAGTAAATGCTATTTCTTCAGCCATAAGTATTTCAGCATTTATCTCTAAAAATGAGAGCTTTAAAAAAAAATAGCCCACATCCTAGCCTCAAAGACAAACAAACAGAGCTAGGCATGGTAGTGCATGCTCTTAATTCCAACACTGGGGAGGCAGAGGCAGGGGGATGTCTGGGAGTTTTAATCTAGCCTAGTCTACATAGCAAACTCCAAGTCAGCCCAGGCTACATAGTAAAAAAAAGTGCTGGAGAGATGGGTCAGCAGTTAAGCCTTGGCTGCTCTTCTAGAGGACCTGGGTTTGATTCCCAGCACCCATTTGGTGACTCATAGCTGTCTGTGACCAGGGGGGTCTTATGCTCTCTTCTGGCCGCCTTAGATACTACATGAATTCGGTACGCAGACAGACACGCATGCAGGCAAAACACCCATACACATAAAATGAAAATAAAAATTTAAAAATACACCAAAAAAATCATAACCACAATGCCATTGTCAAACCAGTTATGTTATTCTTTTTTTGTTTTGTTTTGTTTTGTTTTGTTTGGAGACAAGGTTTCTCTGTGTAGCTTTGAAGCCGGTCCTGGAACTCATTCTGTAGACCAGGCTGGCCTCGAACTCACGGAGATCCGCCTGCCTCTGCCTCCCGAGTGCTGGGATTAAAGGTGCGCCACCACCGCCCGTCTTACGTTATTCTTTAGTAGCAATATTTTAAAGTGTCCCCAATTGTTGCAATAAGGCCCTATGTGCACTTGTTTTGTTTTTTTATTTATTTTTGAGATTATAATATAATTGCACTATTTCCCTTTTCCCTTTCGTTCTTCCAAACTTCCCATATTCCCCTCCTTGCTCTCTTTCAAATTTATGACCTCTTCTTTCATTGTCATTACATATATCTATATACATATATATACATATATACAGATATACATATATATACGCACATATATATACACACATATATTGACTTCTGCTCAGTCCATATACTGCTACTTGCATGTGTGTTTTCAGGGCTCACCATTGGCACTGGATGACCAGTTGATGTGCTCGTCCCTGGGGAGACTCTCTCCCACTCTAGGCATTCCTTAGTTGCCTGTAGTTCTCTGTGTGGAGTTGAGGCCTCGTGGGCTTTCCTCATCAACTTTGTCATATCTGTAATTGTCCTGTTGCACTTGATTTGCTTTAATCAAGGTCCAAACTAGTTTTCCCACACCACTTCTTACATATCTTAAGCATTATGGACATCATACTAAGCAAAATAAGACCAAACTCAAAAGAGAGCACATCTGTGGTTCTAGTGATAAGTTTGAAACCAAGTAAAATTAGTCTTTGCTGATAAAAATTATAATATTGGTTTTCTCAGTGGTTGTGGACAGATACTGACTGAAGGGGGTTATAAAGCTATTTTAAAATTTAGTACATAAAGCAGTGGTTCTCAACCTCCCTAATGCTATGACCCTTTAACACAGTTCCTCATGCTGTGGTGACCCCCAACCATAGAATTATTTCTTTGCTACTTCATAACTGTAGTTTTGCTACTGTTATCAATCATAATGTAAATATCTGGTATGCAGAATATCTGATATGCAGCCCCCGTGAAAGGGTCATTCAACTCCCAAGGGGCTGCAACCCGCAGGCTGAGAGCTGCTGGCATAAGGGACTGGACTTTGTAAAGAATGTCTTTGGCTCCTTGATTTCAGTAGGTCTGAGAAAGACGCTTGTTAACTCTTTTCCTTCTAAGTCAGTGTCTCACGGTCTTACCCCAGGCTAGCCTCAAATTCAAGATCTTCCCCCCTCTCTCTCCTGTTTGGGGCTGCCATGCTCACATCAAACTCTTGATTCTTTATAGTTGTTCAGAATAACAAATTAAAGGGTCAGCAGCCTCCAAAAATGACCCTCGAATGTTGTTGTGAACTCATGGGTTTTAATCCATGTTTCAATCTTTTGTATTTATTCTTATTGACATTCTTTTTCTGGCTGTTCCCACCTCCTCCAACACTGCCTGGAGTGGTCTTCCCCCAGAAGCACATTTGGGAAAAACACCAGCCTGACAGTTCCTGGACACCAATCTGCCACAACTGTCATGATACGGAGACGTGCTCAGAGAGTCCCTGAGCAGGCACACTATGATAGTCCCCGGGGAAGCACATTGGTGTCACGGAACTGGAGGTCACATTGCCCTCTGCAGAGATGTTGCTGGGCAAACTCTTCGCTTCTGGACCCTGCCGGAGCAGGTGGTCTGGATCCTGCAAACCCCCTGACCCACTGACTTAACCCTCTCCAGCCCCACTTCTGATGCAGACGATGAACAAAGGCTGAAGAGCGCACTGTAGGGGGTTAGTGCCTGGGCTCTGTACAGCCCCACCCCTCAGTCCCGAAGACAGTTTATCACTGTTGTAACTGACTAGTGGTCTGTCTGTCCTCCCTGTGCCCAACCACCCTCAAGGCTATAAAGTTCAAAAGAACAGGGTCTGGCTTTCTTATCTCCTTCTCTGACAGTAGCATTTTAGCACAGCTCTGTCTGGTCTAAGCAAGTGGCTCTTGGAACATTCTCGTTGAATAGGATCATTGTTGCCTTAAGAGATAAGGTGCTTTCCAGAGCAGTTCTCAACCCTAGTTGGGCCTGGACTTACCTAGAGATAGTCTGCAAAATTCTAATCTACCATAGACATGCTACTAATCTGAATCTCTGAGGTTGGCACTTGGTGGCTATTTTTTCTAAGGGTCCCTAGATGATTCTAATATGCATTTGGCATTAGAAACTTCAGGTCCAGGTAAACAACACTCTAACATATGGGGCATAACCCATATAAACCCAGGAGAACCCAATATTCTCATAATAACTGGTTATGGTTATGGCTTGCCTGCCCTGGTGTCCAGGTGTCCAGGTCAGAGGTGGTGGGCTGATATGGTTGTATCGGGCCCTTGAGAGCCTGAGCTATGCAGTGACCCGAGGCCATTGGCCCCTCAGTTTGAAGAGATCCATGAGGTGATCGCCCGGTACAAGACGCTGGTGAGCATGCATCATGACCTCATGCAGTCGGCACAAGAAGGCCAGGAGAAGATTGAGCGGGCCAAGGCACGGCTGGCCCGCTACATGGAGGAGAAGGACGATGAGATCCTCCAGCACAACAATGAGCTGGCAAGACTGCAGATGCGCTTCGACCGGGCCCGCAGCGACGTCATCTTCTGGGTAAGCAGCAGGTCCAGGGTAGGGTGCGGGGAAGAGGGTCCTGACTCTGGGTACATGAGGTCTGCATGTGTGCACACGTGCATACAGATCACACACACACACACACACACACACACACACACACGGGGGGGTGGAGGGAGAGAGGGGGTGATTCTCTCTTCACTGTGCTATACTTACATACTGCCATATCTCTCCCCAGGAATCTCGCTGGGCACACATCCAGAACACAGCAGCCAAGAAGACCCTCCTGCTTGGCACCATCAAGATGGCGACACTGAACCTCTTCCAGATTGTGAGCAAGCAGCTGAAGGAGACCACGCAGGTGTCCCTGGAGGACACACACAAACAACTGGACATGGTAGGAGGAGGCTGCAGAGCTGGGTCCAGCAGGGTGGCAGGGTCAAGGAGGTTCTGAATTGGCTGAGTGAAGGCATGAATCGGGCAGAGCTGTGGCCTTCAAATGTTCACAGTGTTGGGACTACCTACTGGTGGGATTGGGAGATTGTTGGGCACACCCAAAGTCTCCAACTCAGTAAACCTAAGATGAGCACTCATGAATTTGCATATTTAGTAACTCCCCAAGTGATACTGCTGGTCAGGGTTCCACACACTGAGACCCACTGCATTAGTACCCGAAAACCTTGTTGGCTTCAAAGCACAGGGCCAGAGCAGGGACCCACTGTTGAACTCATTGGTTATACAGAACAGTCTTGTTGGCCATGTATGCTAACAGCTTCAGGAAGAGTCTCAGGTGGGCTCGAGTTGTCATTACCGGGGCTGCTTCGCTGTGTGAAGGAGGCTGGGCAAGACTGAGCCTGGCTGCTGCCTTCTTCGCTTGTGCATAGGTCTGGAGCAAAGCTGGGCACCTTCCTAGAAAGCTGATTGCACCCAACCTTCAGTTTATGTTCAGAAATAGTTCTCATCCTCTTAGGTTTCCAGGGGAACCTGTGGCTAGGGCTCAGAACTTGGATCCCCATGCATGCATAGCACGCACTTTACCAAAAGAGCCATCCCCAGTCTTTGAAATAGCATGGTTGATTAAAATTTCAAAAAACTTCTTCTATGAGGAGAGTAGCATTGTTGGATACTTTGGCAAAGCCCTTTAACGTCTGGCTCGGTAATAGGTAGACTGTGCTGTTCGTTCCTGTTGCTCATTCTGTTCTGACAGGATAGCCAGGGAACCCTGCTCTGGTAGATGGCACTATGTGCTTGTGGGGGAATACATGAGAAGAGATATAACGCTGTCTTGGTGTTATGGGAACCTGGTTTCCGAGATCCCTCGTGTGCTCAGTTCTCTTCCTTTAGCTGTCGTGGGGAAGGAGGCCCTGGGAATTGGTGACCTGCCACTCTCTGCCCCAACCTGTGCCTTCCCTGCTCAGGTCCGAGCTTCTAATCTGTCTCCTTCAAATTCTGAGCTTTCTGAATCCTTAAGGATTTTCACAAGTTTTATTTTTCTGAATCAAACTTCTAGAAGCACTCCTGGCAAGGAAAATCTGGGCTTGATTTTCCTTGCCAGGAGCACTTCATGTTGCCCAAAGGATATCCTAAGATATCCATCTTCATTCCCGCAGAATATAAGTGCATTGTCAGAAAGTCAAGTGGCCAAGCAGCTAAAATAATAATAATAATAATAATAATAATAATAATAATAATAATAATAGTAGTAGTAGTAGTAGTAGTAGTAATAGTAATAATAATAATAATAATGACATGAGCAAGTCTAAGGAAAAGGGGAGGTTGAACCCACATTCTGCCCCTGAGCTGGGGTCACCTTTCAAAAATGAGAAACTAGCTGGGCTGTGTGTACAGCTCAGTGCTACAGCATGTGCCCAGCCTGCGCGAGGCCCTGGCTTCTCTCCCTGGAATCGGATGTTTCTTCAGAGCTGTTGTGTGTGGAGCCCAGCTGCGTCTCCTTAGCCTCTGAATCTATGCCATGTCACTCTGACCACAGGCTTTTAAACCAGAAGCCTGTGAGCAGAATTTAAATTTCCCTTGAGGACAAAAGATCATCGCAGTGAACATCAGGTCTGGGTTCCCCCAAGCGCTTTGACGTTGCCTGAGGACCGTTTACAGTTCTGTCCGCAAAATGCCTTCCTCTGATGTCCTTTGTGACCCACTTTCTTCCTTCCTTCTGTGAGTGTCTGACTCCCTCTAAGCAGGTCCCAACTCCGACCCTCCTCTGGTTCTAGTTTGCTGTTATGGTTTGAACCTGAAATGTCCCCCCAGAGGCTTGTGTTCTAAGTGCTTGGGGTGCTGATTTGGGAGGGTGAGACCTTTGCCAGCAGAGCCTGCCTGGCAGAAGCGGGGTACGAGGTGCAGGCCTTTGAAGGTGACAGCGGATCCACCTGCTCCAGTCACACCCTCTGCTTCCCCGGTCCCCTGCATGTGAACAGCCACTGCCACATGCTCCTACTGCCACGGACTGAGCCACCCTGCCACATCTTCTACAGTGGACTACAAGCCGTGGAAAGCATAAGCCCCTTTTAAGCTGCTTCTCTCATGTACTTTGAGCATAATGAGAGAAAAGCCACTCATGTATTTGCTAAGCCTGATTCTTAGGGTCACCTAGAAAATCTGTGAAATGAGACAATGCAGCCAGCCACCTCTGGAAGTCAAGAATGAGATCGATAAACTCCCTTCCAAGGAGATGCTCCATCTTGGGACTTGGGGAGTGTTTGCTGGGTGAGGTTGATGCTGTCTCCTTGTCTTGCTAGATCCAGCAGTTCATACAAGACTTGTCAGACATCTGGACAGAAGTAAAGAAGAAGGAACAGCAGCAAGTCCGGGTGTAAGGAAGCGATACGTTTCTAGAATGTTTCGAGACACCGAGAAAGAGCGCGAGAACGTTCCTACGGAGCTTGTGGACCAGGCCCCTAGTCCAGCTGTTGAAGACCAACGGCTTCCTGATGACACACCCTTTGTCGTTTTCTCCTGTGGCCCCAGTCTATCCCAGCCCCAAGAGCATTAAATGTTTTAAGAAGTTGGCTCTGAAGTTGCCTCTTCTTTTGAAAACTGGTTCATAGGGGAAGAGTCAGTGAGGGGAGACATGCACCCCATCTAAGAGCTGGTCGCTTTTGACCGGGTATCTCTTGGCCTTCAGACTTAAATGTAGTTAAGTGTTCAGGCAGGCACAGTACAGGGACCTTTCTCTCTTCTACTACTTAAGAAAAAACCTTGTTGTTCCTAGTCAGGGTGCAAGGCTCCCTAGACCCTATGAAGGCAGCGTCCCAAGTCAGAGTTCCACAGGTGCAGAATCAAAAACTAGCCCCGACCCCCATCTCCTGTGTACCCCCAAAGCATGTAACACAGTATAGCGTCAAGTGCAAGAAAAGCCTGCTGGCTGCCTGGGAGCTAGCAAGGGGCCACTAATGTGCCGAAAGACAACCTCGGCTTACACCCTCGCCTGCTGAAATGATTTAAAACCAGTAAAACCAAAGCAAACGGGGCCTCAGATGCACAGCTCTAAATTGTCAATGACAAAATCTAAGGCAGAGACCCTGGGTGAGGACAAGTGCTTCCAGACATTGGCCTTACGAAAAGCCCACAAGGGTCTCACTATGTAGCCCTGGCTGTCCTGGAACTCAGTGTGTAGACCAGGCTGGCCTCAAACTCATAGAAATCCACCTGCCTGGGCCTCCTGAGTGCTAGGATTAAAGTCGTGTACTACTATGCCCCACTTACATAGAATGATTTTTTTAATGTATAATGACCAAATGCTTCCTAGTTCCGGAGCTTCACTTATCTCTTGTTTGTTTTTTGTTTTGTTTTGTTTTGTTTTTTTGGTTTTTTTTTGTTTTTTGTTTTTTGAGACAGGGTTTCTCTGTGAAGCTTTGCGCCTTTCCTGGAACTCACTTGGTAGCCCAGGCTGGCCTCGAACTCACAGAGATCCGCCTGGCTCTGCCTCCCAAGTGCTGGGAATAAAGGCGTGCGCCACCACCGCCCGGCTTCACTCATCTCTTATGTTAATCCATGATACTGCCTGCCTCAGTGAACAGTCAGATGAGGACACTAATGTAAGATTAAATATCATTTCATCTATGGGGTGGTGGTGTACTCCTTTAGTCTCAGCACTGGGAGACAGAGGCAAGCCTGTCTCTGTGAGTTTGAAGCCAGACTGGTCTATGTAGTGAGAAACCACTCCCTCCCCCCCCCCCC
>CABHPH010140974.1:0-25296 GCA_902168325.1 Peromyscus nudipes
TTTTTTTTTTGCGTGTGGGTTTTTCAACTCAAAGGAAAAGCTCCCAAATATGTGCAGGATCTATAAGCAGGTAACAGCTGGCTAGTGAAGAAGCCAATGCCAATTAGCAGCTTTTTCATGAGGAACAATTATAATAAATATTATTTTCAGAAAGATTTGCTGTGCTTATTTACAAAAAACTGAAAACATTGTTTTATTCCATACTTTTACAGACTTTTCAGGATACAAGAAAGACTCCTGATTATGCATAAAATGTTAAAATTGCACATAATAACTCTATATTATATGCATATTTATAAGGGTATATACATATATGCATGCATATGCATTTATAATCCCCTTTAAATCTAGCAGCAGTATACAACTGATAGTTTCTCTACCACAAAATAGCTACTGTGGTTCCCTGACTTGTAGGTTTTGGGTATATGGGTATATGGAGGATGAATTCATCTTTATCTTATAGTGATTTTACATAAGCTGACTGGGTCTCCTTTACTAAAATACATATCAATATTAGAATTATTTCTAGGGGAATATTCACTCAAGACAGATAGGACATAGTGACAAATAAAACAAGAAACCAGAAAGCTTTAGGCAGAATGAGTTTATTAGATTTTATTTTCAGGAAAGGAACATGCATGATTTAAAGGTTTCTAAACCATTGGGAAGTCCCCTGAGACACTTATCAGCAACTCCATCACAAAAATGTCCACCCTGCAGCATGGGCAGCTCATAAGGAGCCACACTACAGAAGCATTCCATGGGGCAAAATGGAGCTCCACCACTGGAGAACTGCTCACCAACCACCCTTCTACTTACTAAAGAACTCCAGGGAGAGACCTTCTGAAGATGTCATGAATGCATGGGAGCCTCCTGAACCACTATGATCCTTGTTGGCTCTGAACTCAATGAGCCTCATTCACTCCACTCCCTTCCTAAGGAAAGTTAATAGGCAAGACCATAAGAAGGGTTCATGCATGAAACCAGAACTTCTCTAACTCAAGACACTGATGGTCTTGTTCAACCCGAACAAACATAGCTCTACCACATTAATATCACCTGTATTGATACATCAGCCTTCATTAGGCAAAGAAGATCCAAAGAAATTCATTATAGTGGGTTCTGACGAAGAGTGGGAAATCATGAAGAAGACAAAGGCAATGTTTGAACAGTGAGGAACTGAATGAGGTTGGTTGGTTCAAATTCCTAGCTGTGCCTTTTTGTCCTCACAGATAGGGCTTATTATCTCTGTAATCAAGTCCACCTCTCATATGAGGGACTTAAGGACCTTCAGAAGATAATAGAGCTCTCCCTTCACTTCCCATTCCTCTGGTTCCTTTGACTTAAGTATTATATGTGGTGTTGTATGGTCTAAGCCCTATGAAAATGTACAATGTAAATACTAATAATCACAACTTCCTTTGTGAGTTTGGACTCAGTCACTTTGGAAAACAAAAGCAGAGTTGAGTGTTTCTGTACCTTAGATGAAAACAGAACAAAGTGGTGTATAAACATGAGTGGGGAGAGGCCTAGCCTCTAGATCAAGTTAAAGGCTAGAGTGGTTTTTCTCTTCTGAAACAAATTTTCTTTTCTAAAATAAGAATGTGATAACAGTTGTCACTGACATTGGAGGTTTTTAATTTCCATGATGTAATATTCAATAAGATATATGACAATATAAAAGGATAATTTTCAGGAGAGGGGGTCTGAGACACAGATGGCATCCTCTGAGGCCATAGGAGAAACTAAACCTAAGGAAAATATAAGGAAACAGGAGAGCTTTGGATACTCTGATCATCTCCATTTGTGGATTCCCGCATGGATGAGAGTCCTCAAGGTTAAGCATTCATGCATCACCACCTGTGGAGATAGACTTTTCAGTGATGCAGCAGCTTCCACCAACCTGACCCCAACAAACACCCCCACAGATTCCTATTAGTAACCCCAATAAAAAAATCTAATTGATTCACCAAGTTGGCATTTGATGCAATCATTATTATGGTCTATCATGAGTTCCCTTTCTGGAAGGAATAGACACGTGTAGAGTCTTCCTAGGAAAACTCTGTCACACAACACTAGTTCATTAGCATACAATTCTTTCACTTCCACGATCTTTTCTTGATAAATTGGCTTCTGCCAAATGGTAAGAAGACTGAGCCTTTGCACAGAATGGAAAAGTGATTCAAGACATATTGTGTGTTCAAGACATATTGTCCTATGACAATATGACAAGCATGTTGATAAAAACATAGCATTGAGAACAGATAATAATGAGATGTCCATAGAGTGAATACACATCTGGAAGCAAAGGAAGTGGTATGAAGGTATCATAAACTAACTTGGAAAGCATATATATGTTTAAAATTGGGCTTTGTGGATAAGAAATTAGAAAAATACCATGAGATTTCCATTTGGGCCCGATATTTTACAAAAAAAAAAATTAGGTTCACTCAAGAGAAAATGACTGGAAGAGTAGACCTGATTAAAAGGAAACTTTGGCACTGGTGCAAAATCAAGTGGACAGTAGATACACATGTGTGGATATTGCAAACAGCTTGATGTATGTATCAGGTATATACGGGAGAAACACTGCTGGAGATTAGCGATTGGAAGTCACCTTCCTACAATGACCCTTAAGCATGTGACTAGGCATGATTATGAAAGATTAGACTGAACACAGAGAAGACAATTAGAGTCCAAAGTGTGTGCTCTGGTGAGCTTCACCATCTAAAGATCACAGAAATAAGTAGAACTAGAAAAGGGTAAGGAGGAGGAATGTATAGCAAGGCAGGGATAGCAGAGTGGTAGACTGTCCCTCAGCCAAGTGAAAAACAAATCTCCGAGTAATCAATTATGTTAATTGCTGCTGACTAAGAGAGATGAAGACTGAGAATAGGCAATTAGATTTCACAGTATTCAGGTGACTGGTAACCTGGGCAGTGAAGGGACAAGATTATTGTCAGTTAGCAGAAGAGTTGACTCAGGAACTGGAAAGGAAACCCAGAAGGTGCCCAGAAGCCATGGGAGTCCAGATAACCCCTTCAGGTGACAGGAGCTGTGAGCCTCTAAATCAAGCCGACAGCTTCTGGGAAAGTGTTTATGCTAATGTACCTTCAAGATATCATTTTTTTTTTTCCCAGAGAAAACTTTTTCTGGAGAAATCTGAGCTAGTCTAGATACCTGCTATCCATCATTCTTTATGATGTCAATCGAATATGCCCCACAGTGCTCCATTCAGTTGTGCCTAATTATCATGCCATGGTGCTTTCTGACCTTGAATTAGATATGCTCAGGAAACTGTCCACAGTCTTCCCTTCATGAGTTGTGATATTAAACTTGGCATGCTGAGGAATGTGTCCATTCTTAAACTGTTCTCCTCTGTGAGTGTGCCTAGGAGCCCTGAGTGGAGCATCCATCTCCCTTTCTTCACAGAGGGACTGCTTTGGAAGTAACACCACACCCTCCTTCCTTGCTACAGGTAGCAGCTCTTGCTCTGCTCCTTCATTTCTTGGCTCTGTTTATTTCTGTCTCCGCACTCATCCAGGTATGAGTTCATTGCATTTGAATACACAATCTAAATAGACCTTGTTTTCCTGGATGGGTTCTTGAAAACGGGGAAACGGTGGCACATTAGGGGAGGAGAAAGTGTGTGTGTGAGCGTAGATTTTCGAGGTCGGCAGTGGAAATGAAGTGATGCTTGGAGCACGGGTACCAATGACAAGATATTAAGCATTTGTGAGAATGACTGGGAATTTGTGAGATAGACTGGGGGAAAATAGAGCATGGATGCTGGGCAGCACTTAGAATACCCTGGGGAGTCTATAAATAGTCATTATAGACATGATGGTGAGTGTGCTGCTGTTTAAGTTTGATTTTAGCTTTGTTCATTATCCAATTTGAAGAAAGTGCCAAATAGGAAGACAGTAAAAGTTTTTTTGTGATTTTATTTTATTAAGAAATTTTTTATTTATTCCACATACCAACCACAGATCCCTTCATCATCCCTCCTCCCACTCCCCCCCCCCAGTCTTCTCCCCCAGCCCATCCCCCCATTCCCTCTTCCGAAAAGGTATAGCCTCCCATGGGCTGGATGTCAACAAAGCCCTGCACATTCAGCTGAGGCAGGGCCAAGCCACTTCCCCTGCATCAAGGCTGTGCAAGGTAAAATTTTAACAGGTTGGAGGGTTTACCAGAAACATTGGTTAGGCCAACAATTTGATCTGAGCTAAATAAGAGAACTGTAGCTGTGTCTGAAGACAGGTAAAGACGATACTTTTGGCTAAATATCCTAACATCTGTGGTCGGGTCCTTCCACTGCATCGTAAACTAAGGTGCTAGCTGCTTGTTGGAGCCATCAGACATCACACTGTGACGATAAACATCTTCTAAAGACCCCACTATTGTCATCAGCATCTTGATTTTGATCCACCTTTGTGGGTTTGCCAAGAGGATCGGGGGCAGGGAGATTTTGTCCTACATGGCTTGGGAAGAGGGGAATGTCACTCATTTCATGAATATGCCATGCACCACACACACACACACACACACACACACACACACAAAAAAAAAAAAAAAACCTATTGGTGAAATTACTAAGGCCACTCCATGTAGTTAAAAGGAAGATTTATTTAGTGGGTAACTTACAAATGAAGGGATAGGTAGGTGGTGGGTTCTGGAAAAGACACAGCACAGTCTGGCGGTGTTCTCTGGAGAACTCTCCTTGGTCTACCTCTCACGTCCAGGTCCAGGAAACAAGAGAGAGCCTGAGCTGGCCCATCCGGCTCTCAGGTCTCCAGTCCTCCCTTGGCCCCACCTTGTAGGCATGAGAGTTGCTGAAGCCTCAATGGGGGTTGAAACTTCCAGATCAAAGCTGGAATGGCTACCCACTACATCTCCCCCTTTTTGTCTAAATAAGAAGGTTCTAACCTAATACAAGACTATATACAAAGGAGTGGTTATCAAGAGGAGTGGATAGGGCTGCTACCCACTCCTCTGGTTAGCCGACTCCTGCAATGTGAGACTATGTATTCACTGTCTCACACTGCAAGAAATACGACTTTTTCTGTTCTTTATGTCTGCTATTGTATTCTCTTCTTAGATGACTAATATCCTCTTGGACCCTCAGATGCAATGATATCATGAATATATGGTAAAAATGGAACATGGCAAAAAATGAGCATAGACTAGAGTGAGGGATTTAAACTTGGGCTGTAAAATTTCAGATAGAAATAAGAGTAATGCTGTTATAAATCAGTTAAGCAATAGAGGAGAATTAGTATAATAAATGTATTTTTACTTCCAGGTAGCCAATCCCTTTAAAGACAAGATATAAAGAATGCAAATTGTAGATTTAGGAAGCTTTGGAGGAAGAACAGGAATCTGGGAATGAATATTGTGGATATGTAGTAGCTGCATGTATGGCACATGTGTCTGGTGTATTATCCAGAAAATTGTTAAGGGAAAGCAGAGGACTTAACATTTATGGAACAGCGAGTTTCACACTACAGTGATACCATTTCCAAAGGTGATAACGAGCAAAATGAGAAGATCTAAACCTATAAACTCTTAAGATAGAGGTGACAAAATGGCCGTTGCACTAGTTAATATCAGTCAACTTGGGCCTGGATTACACAGGGCCAGTGTGGTACCTACTTTGCTGTAATAAAATACCTGTCACCAACAACCTAAGGGAGGAAAGGCGTATTGTTTTCACAGATTCAGAGATGTTGATGCACATTCCTAGGCTCCACTGACCCTAGGCTCATGAGCAGGCAGAACATCATGGTGAGAGCTATTTGTGCTGGAATAGCTTGTTCACAGCATGACAGACAGAGACAGAGGCAGGGACCAGGTGTGACTTTCAAAGGTGTGACCCCTTTCTTCCACCTGAGATCTGATTCCTAATGTTTACACAATCTTGCATACTAGCCACCACAGCTAGAGATTTAGCATCAAACACAAGAGCCTAGAGATGATATTTCATATTGAAACCATAACACTCAGTTTAAGCCTGTGTATCTACCTTTCCTTGTCTATTAAACCAAGTTAAATAATACTTATTTCAGTGGGTAAGAGTTGTTCAGCACTTATGAGGCTGAATATACATTAATTATGTTTTAATAATATTATGATTTCACTGAATGAGTTCAGAATATGTAGCATATATACTAGGGGAAAAGATTCTTCCAAATGAGGGGAAGGCATTTGATGACATTTTAAGTTCATTAAAGGCTTTTCTAATATTGTTAAATTGGAACAAGTGAGACATTATTTCAGAAAGACTCAACATTCATTGGCTAATGTTAAATATATTAACATTATATATTGTGTTATGCCCAGTATGCTATGACGGAGTAAATCACAATAAAAAAATGATAAAAGTTAGGTTTAAAATTAAAAGTAATTATAAAACCAACAAAAGTCAAAGAGCCCTTTATTGGAAGGACAAGAAACAAGTTCTATCAACTTCTCAGGCCTTATCTGATAGTCTAGAGACAATGAACCACAGGAAGGCCATTTCATCAGTTTCCCCAGCTACTTAATATAGTCCTATGTCAAAAATCTGTGGTGAGTAAAGACATCCTGACTCTCCAATGTGCTTAACTATTCTTAAATAAATACAATGTTATTTTTTACAAAGATCAAATCTTCTTAATTTATATTAAAAGGTTCTAATTAGATTTAAAATGTGTCAGTATTCTAAATTGCATGTTATCAAACATGAGTTGCTAGCTCCGAAATTCATCAGAGTAGTCTATTTGAACAGATAATAACTTATATTTTTATGTAATAAAGCTAACTTTATATAATAAAATAACATATACATTATCAGTATGTAAGAAATTTCCTTCCATAATCTCTGCATAGGGATAACAGAACTTAAAATAATTATTGACAACAAAACATTTTGAGTTTACTACTGCCCTTCCTATTAATTGCAATGTCTGTGTCATTTTAAAATAATGCTTTCTCCTCCCAAAGGGAAATAATAACAGTTCCCCCTTAGGGAATCCCAGCTCTCCTACATATTTTACATTAAACCTCAAGACCATGAAAAGGAAGAATCTGGTTAATTTTAATTATTGTAAGATACAAAAATATGAATGCTTCCTAAGGCAATTTGTGTTCAGATCAAACTGGAATCGTCATATTAAATATAATACCCAGGAGATCAGGAGACCAGGGAATATTCAACACAGCTTGAGAAAAAAATAAACTGTCAGTAATGACTCTTGGTTTGACTTAAGTAATAGATGAAGTTCTAGAACTCTTTGAGTGAAAGACATGCAACCTGGGTTAAGACTGTTAACTGCATTGGCAAAACCAAGCAGAAAAGTATTAGAGTAGTTTAAACACATAAGGAAAATGCAAATCACACCCACCAAAAAGATGTATTCATTACTACTCAATGTAATCCATAATGTGTGTGCACACATATAATGTTTGTGCACATATGTGTGAATATATATGTTGAAAGCTCTTCATTTGTTTTCAGAGATAGAGCCAAGTCACATTTTTGTTCCTGTTCCTTAGAAAAGAATTGCAATGAAATGCATCACAGGGGAGGGCCATGACCACAGAGCAGGAAGCTTTGATTTAGGAATTGAGAAGTCTCATAGCTGTGAGTATAACACTGATATGAAGAGAAATGATATCCCTGAGACCTCATCCTATTCCCTGGAGCACACCCAAAGCACAGGTAGTCTCAGGCTACTACCTGGAAAATTTGAAACAAGAATTTAGCCAAAAGTCTATAATACTGGAAATGAGGGTAGATGTGAATATTTTTGATGTAAACATTGTTTACCACAGTGTATTATTCTATAACTTATGTCTTCAAAAATAAATGTCCCAAACTGCGAAATATCCACCCAGACCAAGAGAAAAATTCAAACATATATATATATATATATATATATATATAGTGTGTGTGTGTGTGTGTGTGTGGTGTGTGTGTGTACACACACACACCACACACAGATATATCTTGAGAAAAGTTTTCATCAAGCACAAACTCAGGAACTGTAACAAAATATTTCAAAAAAATTATAGCTTTCATTATATCTAGTAGAAAAAGAAAGAGTAATAAATAAACTTTTCCACATCCAGGCACAAAGGTGAAATAGACATTGTGTCTTTAAGTTGCGATAGAGGATAGGAAGATCATGGTACCAGACATGAACCTATGATGCAGGAAACTGTCTACTAATCATAATTATATGCAAGTGTGGAAGATGTTTTCACATCCTCAAACAGGCTAAGATTCTCAAATAACAAAAACATTATAATCACAAATCTACTCTGAGACACAACATTGGAAAAGAACAAAAGCTGAAGACTAGTAAGTATAGCAAATACACCCCGAGTCAAGTTAGCTCTACCTAGAATGTAAGGACACTCTAGAGAAATCTAGAAGTTTAGCCTGAAGCAACAAAATGCCCAAACCCAGCACAATGCCTGATTACATTAGCTGAAATGCTGCTAGGAAGGCCCTACAGACATGAGGGCATGCCATTCTACAGCATAAAATCTATTATCTCAGTCTCCCTTATGAAACCAGTGAATGACTTTTTTCTTAAAACTGTGAAGCTACCAAAAAAAAGAAAGAAAACAGAATGAAACATGTTTCTACAGAACTCAGCAAACTCAAGAAGAGAAATACTGAGTTGAAGATGACTCTATAGAAATCCAATAACTAAAATGCAAACAGAAAAATAGTAAATAAACAAAAGCAGCACCACCAATAACAACAGCAATGACAACATCATCACACCTCTAGTAACATTAAAGATGAAACTAACCATCATGACCACCACTGCCATTACCACTGCCAACACCATCACCATCATCACCACCACCACCACAAATAACAAAACACCACCAAAATCCAATGGTGTAGAATTTACAGTCTTGATTCTTCTGATCACTGAACATGGAATTCTTTCCATGTTTTTCTGTCCTCATTGGCCCTCCCCTGTCTTGACCAATGCATTAAGCTGTTCAGTATTACAAAGGTATTTCATATATTTGGCTAAAAGTGTTCTTGGCCATTTCCTGTTATATCCACCATTTTCATGGTAGGAGTTTCTTTTTTTAGACAAATCTGTTACTATACAGCATGCTAATGATTGTATGTCAATTATGCATCCTGGAACTTTGATGAATTTTTAATAGTTTTAGTATCTATTTTATTCAGTTCTTCTCTAGTGTTGGTTATCTTTTCTACAATTTTTTTCATTGATTTTTTTCATAGTTCTTGGAAGTGTATGACAAATGATTTTATTTGGTATCTCTGTGTTGCTTTTGATGTAGGAATTTATTGGCATTAATTTTCTTTTTAATGCTTCTTTGGCTGTATAGTAGGTGTTAGTAGTTTTTCCATTTTTATTCATTTCAAGAAATTTATAATTTTTCTTAATCCATTGATTTGCTAAAAAATGTTCTTTTGGAGAAGGGCTTAGAATTATCACCATTTTGAATATTTTTGTTTGATTTTAAAATTATTTTAAAAATTTTTATACAATATATTTTTGTCATACTCTTTCCAGGTCCACGGTTCCTCTAAAACCTCCCTGCCCTGTTATTACTTATTCTTTGAGAATCCCATATGCAATATTTTGATCAAAATTTACCCTCCCCAAATTCTCCCCAGCTCCTTTCCACCTCCCTACCCACCCAACTTCATTTTCTTTCTCTCTGTCTTAAAAGGAAAGAAAGAAACAAAAAAACTGACATGACATGAAGTTCCATTTGTGATGGCTAACTACTAATAAGCCCCAAGACCTGCTTGTAGTGGGGTTAGTATGCCCAGTGTTTCTTCATTGAAGAAAATTTGTTTTCCCTTTCTCTGTGAACAGCGTTCAGCTGTGGGTAGAACATACCCTCTTCGTTTTTGACATTTCTGTCTTGAACTGATGGATGTTGTTGTGTGCTGTCAAGTCTCTGTGAATTCATATGCACATCTACCACGTTGTGTCTTGAAAGTGCTCTTTCCTTGAAGATATGTACCACCTCTGGTTCTTGCTGTCTTTCTGCACCTCCTGCAGATCTTTGATATAAAGATCCCATTTAGGGTTGAGATTCCAAAATCTCTTATCTGCATATCGATCAGTTGTCGATTGCTTTGTTAATTTCAGTCTGCTTGAAGAAAAGGCTTCTGTGATGAGGGTTGAGCTATGCACTATTCTATGGTATAGCAATAGGTCAGGAGGAGTCATTATATTACTATATTTATTTGACACTGTAATAGTAGCAGATTTTCCTCTGGGATCCATGACCTATCCAGTCCCACACTCTGGGCCTCACTGACAGTGTGAGGTATAGGTTCCATCTCGTATAGAGGACTTTAAAACCAATTTTTTAAAAAGTGGTTGGTTAGCCCTACAGTATCTGTGCCACTCTAGTACTAGTGGACCTATCTTGCAGGCAAATTGTTATTGTAGTTCTAGTTGGTTGAGACTGATCTTTGCTTTTATATAGTGACATGTATATCATTCTGCAGAACAATCAACAGCAACAGGGAACAAACAGCTTTGATCTAATTAATATTTTGTATAATTCATCAGGTGTGTATATATTTAGCTAATGTCATAGTTCTTTCTCGATCTGGACACATATATATATATATATGTATATATATATACATATATATATATATATGAAGGGTCAGATAACTTTATTTTCTTTTTTCATCTCAGGTAAAACCAGAACACTTGTTAAATAATAAATATTATTACATATTAATAAATAAATAATATCTCATTTTCATAAGATGCCACTCTTAGACTTTGCCTTGTAGTCACGATGATAACTAGAATAAAATAACACAGTGGTAGCCTGGGCTATGATAATGGTAATGGGTCTACTGACATTCATAGGGAGGGTCTGTAGACTAGTATTTGGCCTTTTATTCCCTCCTTTAGCTGCAAATGCTCTTGGAAGATACCAGGTTATGTATCGTAGTAATATGTTGATTGCAAACATGTAGACAAATTTCTAAGCGGTCTTATTAAATAAAGAACATGGAGCCAAGTGTAGGGGTGAAAGCCTTAGGGATCAGGGAATTAGTGAGAGCCACCAACCACCTTACCTCACCAGCTCTGCAGCTTCCAAAATGCGACTACTTCCTGTCTAACCTGTACCTTTATTGCCTTGCTTTTCTGCCCTCTCATTGGCTCTTAGCCCAGCTACCTCACTTACTTGTCACTGCCCATCTGTACAGACCTCCAGGTCTCTGTGGTTGGCACTGGGATTAAAGGCATGTGTCACCACACTTGGCTCTGTTCGCTAGTATGACCTTGAATATACAGAGACCCTGCCTGCCAAGTGATGGGATTAAGGGTATGTGCTATCATTGCCTGACTTTTGTGTTAATGGCTTGCTATTTCCTCTGATCTCCAGACAAACTTTATTTATTAACACACAAATAAAATATCACCATATTTCAGCACAAATAAAATATCACCACAAAAACAGGATTGCATAATGCAGTTTCCATGAGATTGTCATCTACGATGGAATGGGATTTTGTGGTTATACATGTTTGGGGGTTACAATAATTTTGGCGGTAAATAATTATAGTTGTTTTCAGTAAGAAAGCACAATAAACTCATTATTCTCATCAAATTGGAATTTGGTGAAATCTTTTTTGGTCTGTTTTTGGTATCCATCTGGGGTTATTGGATATTCATTTGCAACTCAAAATGATATTTTAAATAGTAAACTGACTAAGTTTTAGAGATTTTTTTCTCTTTGTCAACTCATTTAATGTCAGCAAACATCAAATTTACTTGTTCTGTAAAAATGTATTTTAAACATGTACTAAAGGTGATATAAGGGTGATTTCACATTTAGTGTAAATATTGATCAGCTTATAAATTTTCCATGGTTTTCATGTCTAGCTTTGGATACTTCATATCAGCTATGTGAATTGCATGAACTCTCTTTCATACAATTATAGCAAAAATATTGTATAAAGCAATTTGTAGCTGTTGATGGAAATCTTTACTCTTTACAACAATTCATAGATATGTTGACAATTGCCATTCTCCTGTATCCTTCAGGTCAGTGACATTTGCATTTATCTCTGTTAAAAGACCTAAGTCCCCAAAACCCATTTAAAAAATGCAAACCTAAATTATAAATAAATGATATCACCACCTTAAAAAAGACAGATAAGCTCAGGTGGGGCTACTGTCAGTCTAAGATGACTGAATAAGCAATCTGTAAATATCTATTATGGATTAATACATTGATCACTCATATAATACCTTCACATTTAAAAAAAACTATATTACTTAACATCAATAAACTTTAAATGAAAAACAAGTATGTTTCATAAATATCTGTATTATTTCACACCAATAAACTTTACATTTATAACAAGTATGTTTCAAATGGTCCTGTAGTACATTTGTAGAGTATAAATATAGGTATATAGATCCATGGTGCAGGAGTCCTCACTATATACATATAACTAGTGTCTGTTATGCAAGATATGGAAATGCCATTGTAAACTTATTGCTGTATCATATATCCCATGCTCGACTGGGAAATATGAGGATGCCAAGGAATAGTTGTTCGTCTCTACTCTTAAATAGATATGCAGAGGTCACTGATACAAGCAATCATTTTCACAAGACAATCAAGATTTTAACATAGCGTTTCCACCATGGATCCCTGTCTCTACTATTTAAGTTAAGTTTTTCCACCCTCCTTTTGCAAAGAACTGTCCCATCTTATGGGTTTCTATAAAATATATCCTCATCTTGGAAATCTTATTTTTGAAACTGTTTTAATAATGCCATCTGTCTTCCTTTCCCATTGAAAAATTAAATCTATATTCAATTATGCAAGATATTTTTCATTGTTTAATCATGTCATTACCTATTTCCCATTACTTATTGACTTCAAAATTAATATAGATCTTCTCATCTCAGGTCTATAGAAATCTCATCTTCCTCAAATAGATTTCAGAGAAAGTGGTGGTTATTCTTATTCCTTCATTCATAAACTGATACTTTTAGAGATCATATCTTATTAAAGTATAAATTTCACTTTAACTTTACATTATTCGAAGTTTCAATCTCTCTTCTTCCTTTTACTGCTGATTTTTTTCATGTCCTGATACTGTTTCTGAAAGTTCAGGAGTGAGTTTTTTTTTCCTATTAGCATTTCTATGTCATGTGCTGATTATTATAGAGCAGGAATGTTGTGTTACCTAGGACCGTGTTATCCCAGTAATGATAACGTGAAATATTTATTGCAATTTTTAAACTGAATATAAAACTTATTGATTTATCTCTATCCACACATAATGTATATTTTACTACAAAATTTTAGAAAAGAGGGAGGAGGGGTTCTGCTTCAAGACTGAAAATGAGAATTAGAACAGTATATTAGATACTTTAATATATAGAGTTCCTTATTGTTTTGAAATACCATCGCCCTCTACCATGAACCTCAACTTTATTTTCCAGTGATATTTTATTTTATCTTTTGCATGTGAAGTGTCCCTGTACTTCAGCAAGTGCCTGCATCCACTTTTCACATGAATAGGTATGGTAACATTTTAAAGGCACAAATTTTTTCATGTCTTTATCTTGCTAAAAATACTCCTGATGCCTCATTACTATTATAATGAAATTGGCATTCTTATGATTTTGGAATGCTCTACATGATTCAGTCCCTACCTGATGAGCCATCTGGATCTCCTTTTGAGATCACCACCGATGTACTAACATATTAACCTGACTTGCATCTTAGAAAACTGTCAATGTGGTTTCTCTTACAAGAAATGCTGTTCAAGATCCCAAATTCATCTCTTAATTTTTGCACATTATTTATGCATTTACTTCTGTGAAAAGCATACACAATGTGTATTTCAAAGAAATTCCTTATTTACCATCTGTCTTCATCCACTTGAACAGCTATGACACAGTAACAGAGTGGTGTCTTGAAAACAAATATTATATTTTTCTACAACCAAGGTGATAACCAACCTGGTTTCTTATGGAGACTGTCCTCTTAGCTTAGAAATGGCCCCCTGCTCATTATGCATTCACATGGTCTTTCCCTGGCTTCGTCATGCTTAACCAGGAAATGTGCCTCTTTGACACCTTTCTTTTGGAGGTCAATAACCTTATTTGATCAATAGTCCATCGTTATGATATCCTTTAACCCAAATTATTCCCTCAGGATCTCTCTCTCTAAGTATAGCCACAATGGGAAAGACAAATATTCAATATATAACATTGCTAAAATAGTGCATCCTTCTCAATTCAAATCATATACCACTAACCTTGCTGTAGATACTCCAACTGAACTCAAAACTACTTTTAATGGTATGGTATGTACTTATTTAGGAAAAATAAATGTGGTCAGCCATTTTAAAATGAAAAGAAATCCATTTTCCTACAATCTGGAATTTGACAGGAATTAGAAATTTGGTTGCTTGTCTTTAGGCTTCTGAATGTGTTATAATTAAAAGTTTTGATAATACTTATATTCTAGTTTCCACAATTGGACCAGAGGGCTAGGCATCTAGTCACAGAATCCATGTTTAACAAATCATTATTGAAATCATTTATATTTAATGCAACATGCACAATATATCAATTATTAACTCCCCACTCCCATTGAAAACTTGGTGTGCTGCTCAACTTTTATCCAGGGAGGTTATTTTATTTTAACATAATTCTATTTCAAAAAGTCAACATTTTATCTGCCTTGATGATTATAAAATCCAAAGTCCTTGTTATATAACCAAAAGTCTTCATATTACAAATACTCTTTGGCAGGAAAGCCCACAGTGGAATTACCTAGAGAAAGGAACACTGTGTAAAGCACATTTTTCAGTTATACAGAAGCAAGAATAACAGGCTTTTAAAAGAATATGCCTTTAATGAGACTTTTCTGTTCATTTGTCTTCTTTGTGGTATCTGTGCATTGAGATCACATTTGTTCTCATTTCTCTGTGTCACTTACATGTCCAAAGAATGGTGATATGTTCTCACTTTGTCCATGACCTATCATAGAACATACCAACTATGCAAATGTTGCATGCGTGAACTTGGTATTCATTCTTCTATGACCCTAAAATTCATTTGCTCTGGGAAAAAGTCATTAGGATAGCATAATTACTTCTGATATGATTATGGATCCATTAAACCTGGTGACAGTTTCATCACTTAGACCATTGATCTTAAGGAGCAGCTTCTCTACTTAAACAAAGCTACATTTTCAATGGCTATTGGAAACAATGTCAAGGAAGGCCACTCCTCTGAGCATCACAGCTAACCCTCAATACCTCATTATTGAACAGAGACTGGCTCACTTGTTCAAATTATTTAATTGAACAATTCAAGTTGAGGCAAAAGTAGACAAATTAATTTAGTGATTGTCAATACGCTGACATTCCTGTGAAACTTTTGAAACTTTGTGCGTATTTTACAATAATATTTAGTTGGCCTATTTTGAAAATCATTTTTGTGTGTGTGTGTGTATGTTGTGGAATCAATTTTGCCTTAGCTTGTTTTAAATTCTGCTTTCAGCTACCATTTGTATTTTATGTTGGTTCACATTTTTGTTATTTTAAGATTCAAACCCATGTTTATATATCCTTAAACAATGGCTCTTATGCAATATGACCATATTTTTTAATAGTGTGATTCAGCTTCATCTTATTACTTTTACTCTTCTTACTTTATATAATGGTTATGATTACTGTTATTATTATTAATGGATTTGTGAAGATGTTGTGTGTGAGTGCTTGTGTGTTTGCCCTGAAGAACCAGAGGGCAACTTGAGGGAGTATAGGGACAACTTTAGTTCTTTCCTTTCATTGTGAAATTGAGGAATTGAACTCAGGTCTTCAAACTTGTTGTCAGGTGCTTTTACACACTCAGCCATCTTTTCAACCCCTACCTAATGATTTAATGTATTAAAATTTATTATTTATTAAAACAGTGTTTTTATACAATATTTTATGGTCATAGTTTCTCCTCCCCCAACTCCTCCCAGGTCATCTCCACTTCCCAACTCACTTAATCCCAACACTGCTTTCTGTCTCTATGTAGAAAACAGCCAAACTCAAAAAGAACAGAAAATGAAAAAAAAAAACAAAGAAAAAGAGCAAGAAACACTTACACACAAGATACATAGAAACACAAAATCAAAAACCATAATATATAATGCAATAGACAAGTAAGTCAAAAACATGTCCAAGCAAAGTAATATTAGACAAAAAAGTCTACAAAAATACCATCAAATCATTTTGTGTTGGCTTTCTACTCCTGGGCATAGGACCTACTCTTAACTGTGGTCAATAAGCCTAGTAAGACTCCATTGGAGAAAACTAGTTTTTTTCTTTGCAAGCAAATGTCAATTGGCGATTGCTTCTTGGTTAGGGATGAGAGTGCCTGTCTGTTTCCCCCTTTTAGCTCTGACAACCCACCTGGCTTGAACCTATAAAGAGACTGTACATGCTGCCACAGATTTTGTGAGTTGTTATGTCTGTCAGTCTTGTTGTATCTGGAAGACTCTGCTTCCTTGTTGACACCCATCCCCTCTGGTTCTTATAATCCTTCTGCCTCCTCTTCCACATAGCTCCCATCCCTGAGGGGAGGGATTTGATGAAGATATCCCATTTAGTATTAACTAATCCAAAGTTTCTCCCTCTCTGCACATCATCTAGTTGTTGACTTCTTGTTAGTTTACATCTACTGCAAGAGAAAGTGTCACTGATGATGTTTGAGTGAGGCATGGGTCAATGGATATAGCTGAATGCCTTGAAGAGTCATATTGCTATGCTCCTTTACCAAAATAATAGTATTTTGTTTTCCCCTAGGTCCATGACATTTCTGGTCTCAGGTTTGTGGCTACCAGAGCAGTGTCATGTTGGGGATGCATTCCATCTCATGGAATGAGCCTTAGTCCTATCCTTGTTGAGTTCCTGATTTTATGAAAGTGTTTTGAGTTTGTGTCCATTTGGGTTGATGTTAGTTGTGTGGCTGTTGTTGATCATCTTTACTATGATGAATGTTTCCAGTATGCCTATTATATCCAGGATTTTTATCATGAAAGAGCATTAGGATTTGTCAAAGGCCCTTTCTGGATCTAATGAGATGATCATGTGGTTCTTGTCTTTCAGTCTGCTTATGTGATGGATTTCATTTACTGATTTATGTAACTGAACCATTCCTGTGTATCTAGGATAAAGTCTACCTGATCATGGTAGATTATCTTTTGGTGTGTTATTGGATTCTTCTTGTTAGGTTTTTGTTTTGTTTTGTTTTGTTTTTTTAAATCATTCCATCTTTGTTCATAAGGGATATTTTTCCATAATTTTGTTTCTTTGTTGGAGTGTTTGTATGGTTTAGCTTTCAGGGTAATTGTGGCCTCATAAAAAGAATTTTTCAGTGTTCCTCCAGTTTCTATTTTGTGGAATAATTTGAACAGTATCAGTGTTAATTATTTATTTAAAAATCTGATAGAATTCTGTGCAGAATCTGTCAGGCCCTGGGCATTATTTTATTGATATCGCTATTTTCAGGAAAATGTATAAACATTAAAATAATGGTAAAAATTTTCCATATTGGAAAATTTGGAAAAATAAAATACTCATTTCTAAATTTAAGACAAGTGAACATATTACATGTTCACATTATCAAATATAATTATAAAAATTATAAAATAGTTCTTAAATTTAATCTCAACTGAAATAGTCAAATTGTAATTTAAGTCAAGTGAACAAGTGGATTCACGGATTTACAAGTAATATTGATATACTTTCTATATAAATTTTTCCTTTGCAACTTCTTTACATTGCTTATGAAAAATTAATTTTAATCAATTCAGAAAAAAGTACTCTTTAAAAATATATATGCGCTGGGCGGTGGTGGCGCATGCCTTTAATCCCAGCACTCAGAAGGCAGAGTCCGGCGGATCTCTGTGAGTTCGAGGCCAGCCTGGGCTACAGAGTGAGTCCCAGGAAAGGCACAAAGCTACACAGAGAAACCCTGTCTCGAAAAACCAAATACACACACACACACACACACACACACACACACACACACATATATATATTGCTTAAAAGAGAATGATGGTTCTTAATTTTTCTTATATTAATGTATATTTTTATTTTAAAATGTCAGGAACAGTGGTGAGAATGTATACTTTTGAGAAATACACAAAGGGTATCTCACAATGTTTGAATTCATCTGAAGTTACAATAGTTGGCAAACTAAAAGTAAGAGAAAATTTTATGTCACAAGTGTACAGAAATATCCTAGAATATACACTATAAAGACTTATAAACATATACATATATGTATATTTCAAGAGAAGCACACACATATATATGCATATGTGTACACATAGGTATGTGTGTGTGCTTGTCAAAAGTAAAAATATCCAGTTACTAATATTTGCATACAGTTTTAGACTAGCAGCCTCAAACAAAACAACAAAACATTAAAATAACAGCAATTCAAATAAAATTTGGAAAACAAGTAAAATGTCAGATTCAGTAGATAAAATTATTGTGTATGTAGTAATTGAAATTTCAAAGATGCATCAATTAAATTTGATAAAATATAGACATTTTAGGAATAAGTTTATAGAGTATTTCTTGGGAAAATTCTCTGAGTCAAACACCGTAAGTCACAGACAGATTCTCTACAGAAAAATATTTAATTCTTTAATTTGTAAAACTTTTTCCTTTTCTACATTTCACTGTTATTACTATATATTAATTACACATAATAAACTTCATTTGTCATTTTCATACATGTACGCAATATGTTTTACTCATGTTAATCCCAATTGACCTCTTTTGTCCCTTCCTACTCCTGATTATTTCCTTTCTCTTCCCAGCTAGTCCCCATTCTACATCTATGTTCTTTTGTTTTTTGTTTTTTGTTTGTTTTTTTTTTTGTTTTTTGGATGATTCAATGTGTTAGTGTTGTTTACAGAAACAGCAGTACCTTACTGGTGTCAACACGACTGATGAAAATCTCCACCTCCCCTAGCAACCATAAAAGTCCTAGGAGAACAGTAGAGCCATGTGAATCCTCCCTCTCTTCATGACAGGATGTTGATGCATCACACAGCCTTGTGCAGATCTTCCTGTGGTGATATATTGTGTATAAAATAAAGCTTGCCTGAGGAGAAGAGGACAGAGCCAGCCACTAGATTAAACATAGATGCCAGACACAGGGAGGCCACACCTTTAATCCCAGTACTTGGGAGTCACATGCCTCAAGTCCCAGCACTTGAGATCTCATGCCCTTGCTACCAGTATTTGGGAAGCACACACGCCATTAATCCCAGTACTAGGAAGGAAGTGAAATGGTTGGGTGGAGAAAGGCATATAAGGCGTGAGGAGACAGGAACTAGAGCCTTTTCAGCTGAGGCCGCAGAGGTTTTCAGTCAGAAGATTCATGGAGATAGGATCTCGTCTTCCATTCGGCCTGTGGATTTGGTAGTGGTGAGAAGTTTCTCTAGTGGCTTGCTCCTTTGTCTCTGATCTTTCAGCATTTATGGCAATATCTGGCTCTGGGTTTTATTTATTTATAATACCACTTAGGATTCAGCAACATCTTCTCTGCTAATCATAGCTGTTGCAAGTTCAGGAATGTAACTGCTACATCATACCCATAAGTTAGTGGCCTACTAATAATCTTTGCTCGTTCCTCTGGCTTCTCCCATTCCTCGTTGTTAATGGGTCCTAAGCTTTGGAGAATTTGATGGAGATGTCCTTTTTTATGAGTGGAAATTCTGAAGTCACAATTACTGTAGCAGGAATCTTAAAAGTTCTTATTTATAAAATCAAACCTGAGCCAGGTATTGGGGTGAACACTTGAAGATCAGAGAGACAGAACAAGCCACAGATAACCTCACCAAGCCACAGCTAACCTCACCTGGCCAACTTCTCAGCTGGTCTTGTTTCCTTAGACTGGAAGCTTCTGTGTCCTCATCCCAATGGCTCTCAGCTGAACCGTGCTATTCAAAACCTAAAAGCTTAACCAGCCAAATGCTTCTAGTTTCTGGTCCTCACGCCTTATATATCTTTCTGCTTTCTACCACCACTCTCTGGGATTAAAGGCGTGAGTCACCATGCTTGGCTGTATCCTTGAACACATGGATTTCTGCCTCTGGAATGCTAGGATTAAAGGCATGTGCTACCACTGCCTATCCTAAGTATCTAATGGCTTTTCTGTTCTCTGACCCCAGATAAGTTTATTAGGGTACACAATATTTTTTGAAACACAATACCACCACAATTATCATTTTGATGAGCTTTGAGTTTCTGCAATTACTGTTGCCTATGGGGGTACACACACACACACACACACACACACACACACACACATACACACACACACTCCACATTTTAAGAACGATGTCAAATGTCTAGTTGTACTCTTCACTGAAAGCTGCAAACAGAAATTAACAACCTATAAGTGATGGTAATTTTTATGTCCTGTGACTAATTGGCGTATTCACAGCACATGAATACCCAAGACAGATGGCTCTATCCAAATACCATTGGCTTTAAGTTGTGTACTACCTAGTTCTTTAGGGTAGTCAATTTTTACTTAAAAATCATTAAACAAAGAAGTAGAAAATTATGATTGTTCACACTGAACCTATCATAACAATGAAGTAAGCCTACAAACTCAAGGAAAGATAGTGCCAGTCTTTGTCACCAATTAAATTCAAGCTTTCAACAGAACCTGGAGTTGTATAAAATGTGTGTTTGCCATGAGAATCTTGACAGCTTTCAAGCATATAAGGTCTTTTCTATTAAATTGATTTCAATATGAACCAGATTTGTGCTGCCTTTGTAGTTGTAACTGACAAATTATAATTGTTCAGATTTATGGGCACAAAGAGATGTGCTGATGTACGTAGACATTCAATATGATCAAACCAAGCTGACTGATCCATTAATCATTTCACATACTTTTGTGTTGAAAACAGTTGACACTTTTATTTTAGAAATTGTGTCAGATATATTTTGTTACTAATTGTTGTTACTATGCTATGCCATGGATTTTATTGTTTAGTATGGTAGGTCAACATTTGATCAAGCCATATAATCGATTGAACCACTATTTTCTAAATAAGCAATTCATGAGTGGTGGTTTGAAAGAAAAATGTTAAGAAATCCTGACAATGTGTCCTCTAGCCAGTCCACATGCACTGGGAGATGTGTGAGCCGACATTGGAAAGCTGTGAGAGTCTTGGCTTTGGAAAGGGCCACAGGTTACATCATCATATTGTCAGAGCTTCTTGTCAGTAGTTTGGATATGATGTAGTGCTTTCTTGTTCCGCTATCACTGCTAGCATGAGTTACATTTGTAAACTTGATACCCAAAAACCAGCTTAGGATGATCAAAGATAGTCTCCTCTTTTCTGACGTAGCATCTCTGTGGTTTTCTTCATATACTTCCAATACAGCCAATAAAACATTGCAACAGAATAAATGCAAAAGTAATAATGAGAAACCAATGGTTTTAATTTAAGATAGACAGTATGAAGATCCCAAAAGTTTAAGAACTACAACATTCATAAATTATATTTGAAATATATTATTTAAAAACCAGATTATTTCACTAGCACCAATGTAATTAATAAATTAATATTTAGTATATTATCAAAATAGTAATATATATATAATTCTCATTCATAATTTGTAGTATGAAAAACATTTATGAAAATATTTATGACCAAAGAAAATTGGAGAGGAAAGGGTTTATTCATCTTAAACTTCCAAGTCACAGTCTAACAGTGAGGGAAATCAGGGCAGGAACTTAAGCAGGGAAGTAACATGGCACCCAGTGCCACCAGTCCAGATTTAGCACCACCTGCAATGATCTGGGCCCTTCCCAATCAATTATCAATCAAGAATTGAACCACAAGTTTACACATAGGCCAGTCTGGTGGGGGTATTTTTTCAATTGAGGTTCCCTCTTACAAAATGATCCCAGCCTGTGTTAAGTTAATGTGAAAACTAGCCAGCATGCATGTCTAATATTTAGCCTCTTTCCTTTAGTTAATAGGCTGATTTTCTCTTTAACAAAATAGGACAAAGTTTCATGTTATTTTTTAGGATAATTTAAAACCAGCATGAAATTGTAAACTTATTGGTGAATCACAAATTCATTACTATGCCAAACTTTTGTTAAATATTCAAGATTATATAGACTACATTCTGCTTTAAAGAAATTTCACTTGGTTGTGTTGAATGTTCTACAAACCAAATACAACTCTATAAACTGCTGTATAGAATGTCAGTTTTAGAAGAAACAAAAACTATAAAATGTCTATTTACAGATCTGTGATTAAACGATCCATTGAAATTCATTGAAACGACAGATGGTGAGGCCTTGTGATTTTTTAATATGAAAGTGATTCAACTTAGAAGCTAGAAAGTCATTGGCTCAGTGAGGTGGTTCTAGCCAGTGGTTTTACTACATAACAGATACTGTAGCGATCTCAGTGTATGACACAGATTCATAGAATTAACAGTCCTGTAGCTTTCCAATATTACCACTGTTTTAACATATCCATAGATAACCATTCAATAATTGACTAATGAAGTTTAATAACAATAGCTCCAGGTACAGTATTTCCACTGTAATTATGGCTTCCCCCTCCCCAAGTAAAGTTCTGTCATCACCCTATTCAAGTGTAATATTTTCATAGCCTTTTGCCTAAAACCAGTGGAGCTCATTGTCTGGGAATAGAAACTTACATCTTAACATATTTAAAGCCAATGTACATCAACACAGGACTTGTTGCTTTACCTAAATTTTGAGAAAGTAAAGATAAATTTTATTATTTCATTTCCTTTACTTTTGCTATTTTTTAAAAAAATTGAAATATAGTGGTGCCCCATGTCAAGCAAACATACCAGTACTATTTGGGGACATCATATACTTAGGTCATTTATGAGCATCACTTTTGTTAGCACTTGCAATATTTAATTCAACTTTTTGGTTACCACTCCATCACTTATGTTCAACTGTGTGCTGTGATTCTTCATGTTGTATCTCTATTTGTTTGGGGACCTCATTACCCACGCTCCATGTGAAATGGTGGTCTCAATCAATATATATGCTCTGGTTGCTCCATTGAATGGACATTCTCCCACCCGTGCCTCTCCATTTGTGATCACAACCTATTGAGATAAAATGCTATTAAGACTATGTCAACTCATAACTGGATAGTGAATTGTATTCAGGTGTATGGGGAATCCCAATTAATCATGTTAATTCAAAAGTTTTTGATGCATCTTGGTGATGAAGACATGCAAATAAGGTGGGGCAATGACTCAGCCTCCTGGACCAGTTAACCACCTTCCAATGTAAATAAAAAGTTCTTGAAAGAAATTAAAAATGCTACTGAAGTGAACATCCAAATGATAAGCTAGTGAGTATTCTTATCACTGAAATAGTGAGTGTTAGTTCTTGGAGAGTTCAGTAAATCCTCTATCACATTCAACTAATATAAAATGGAAGCCAAAGCTAGGTGCTATCTCCTCAATTGTGTGAAAGTTGGGATGGATGAAGAAACCACTGAAGAAAAAAATTGAAGCTAGACCAGACTGCTTTTTACCGTTTAAGGAAAGCAGTCTACTCAATGAAAAGATTGCAAAGTGAAGTAGCAAAGTGTAATGAAGAAGTCACAGTGAATCAGTCAGAATACCTGGATGAGCTACCTTGTACACATGGCCACACAGAAACAGCTCATCACTTTTCAATGCAGATAAAAATGTCCAAATAGTACAAGAAGATGCCATCTAGGACTTCCATAGCTAGAAAGCTTGTGCCTGCTCTTAAGGTTTCAAAGGACAGGCAGACTCTTCTTTTAGGGGGCTAATGTGCCTGGATTCTAGGTTACTTTAGCATAATTCCCTAGAGCCTCAATAACTAAACTGCCTGCTCTGTTCTCTACCAATGGAGTGGCATAGACTGAATAAATAGCACGTCTGTTTACAGTATACAGACTTAAAAAGTCCTTAAAAGATATCATTTTCCTTCTCTATTAAAAATGATTGGAAATATAAGACCATTGCTTAGAAAACACATTATTCTTTTCAACATTACTGCTCAGTGATGAGGCACCTGATCAACTACAAACCTGACGGCTGTGTTCAGAGTGATAAATGCTGTTTTCACACCTCTTAGCAACACTCATTCTGTAGCTCTTGATCAGGTAACAATTTTGACTTCCAGTTCTCATACATTTGTAAAATGTGTCTTTTGAATTCATAATATTCCTTCAAATGGCCAGGAAAACGTTAATTGGGAACCTTCTGGAAGACACCATCACTCTGGATGTGAGAGCATTTGTGGTCCCTGGGGGAGATCTACCATCAACAGTAACAGGAGTTAGTTTCCTCCTTCCAGTTATGACTGTCTTTGACATGAAGAGACTTGGGAGGAAGAAGTGATTTCATTTGCAGTGACAGGAACTGGGAGCTAGATTCAGACTGAAGCTCAAAGGTATGACTGCGTGGCTGCCATCTTGTGAAAACTTCAGTGGGTGAAAATCTCTGTCCTTGTGAGATCAAATGGGTGCTTCTTGGCTTGGTATCTCATTCTGGTGAGATGCCATGAAGTTTTCAAAATGACTGCATTAGACTTTTGTTGCTATAAAAACCTGAAGATAATTTAATTATAAATAGAAGGGTTTCCTTGAGCTAACGTTTTAGAATTTGAAATTCATGATTGGTTGTCCCTATTGGTTTGAGCCTATGGTGGTACACCATGGCAGGAACAGGAAAGTTACTTGCCTCATGGTCTGGAGCCACAAGAGGGAAGAAAGATATGTGAATCCACAAACATCCAAAGGGGATGCCCTGATGCCCTTAAGATGTCCCAGTAGGTACAACACATTAAAGTTTCCACTGATTCCCAGAAGATCTAAGCAGGCAACCAGGACTTTAACACATGAGCCTTTAGGAGCCATTCCAAATTCAGTAATAGCATTCTGTGCATAGTCCAGAGCAGATTTTACCCATCCCCAAGTTTCCTTCAGTTCTTAAGTGTAGCATGATTTCTAATTGGTCTTATTAATAAAAACCCAGAGTCAGATATTGGGATGAAAGCTGAAAGATCAGAGAAGCAGAGCAGCCAGCCACTAGTTCTTACCTCTATGAAATCCTCAGCCTAAAAGAGAGTGAGCTCCTGTCTCCTTCTGCTTTATAATCCCCTTTTCACCTCCTAGCCATATGACTTCTTATCTCAACCTCCCCAGTGCTGGGATTAAAGGGTGTGTGCCTCCCAA
>CABHPH010140974.1:25306-56457 GCA_902168325.1 Peromyscus nudipes
AGTACTGGGAACAAAGGCATGAGATCCCAAGTGCTGGGATTAAAGGGGTGTGCCACCACTGCCTGGTTTTGTTTCTCTTTTAGACTAGATCAATCTTGTGTAGCCTAGGGTGGACTTGAGCTCACAGAAATCCATCTGCCTCTGCCTCTTGAGTGCTGGGATTAAAGGTATGTGCCACCAGTGCCTGGCCCCCATGGCAAACTAGTGGCTTAGATCCGCACTCTGATCTTCAGGCAAGCTTTATTTGTTAGATCACAAACAAAATATCACCACACTTAAGTGTTCCAGCTTTGCTCAAAACTATCAGTATAAAGTCTCCTCTGATACACTGAGAGAGACAGACAGAGACAGAGAGACAGAGGATACCATACTAAAGGGAGACTGAAAACAAGAAGGACAAACATTAACTCTCCATGCCTAACGTTGGGAGCGAACAATGGCATAATTACGGTGTAATGCGGTATTCAAAAGTTATGGCAAGTGCACCCAATAGATGCACTGGTTACAGTCCATGCAAATTCTCTTTCTGGGGAACTTTGCATGCTTCCTGCTCCCTCCTTCAGCCTGCATTGCATGGAGCTTTGCTTCACTAATTTCCATTGCAGCTTTGGCGCCGCTATTATAGCATAACACATGATTCTCCCTGGGGCTGTTTTTTCAAGAAATTCAACCCTACAGCGAATACAGTGCGCACCCTCCCAATCTTTCCTTTGAAATATTGATGGAAACCTCCATTATCGTGTGTGTTTCTTTTTCTCATTGTTGTGACAGAGTTCCTGACAAAATCAGCTAAAGGGAGGAAAGGTTTAACTTCGCTCATGGGTTAAGAGTGATATCGGTCCATCACTGTGATAAATACATGGTGTGGTGGCTCCTAACCATAGAAGTGTGTGGCAGTGGCTTGTTCACATGATAGTACCTAGAACAGACACTTTAAAAACAAGAATGTGAAGTCAACATGACTTTCAAAGGCCCAGTCCCAGAACTCACTTCCAATGACTATCTCAAAACAACGTTGCAAAGCAGTACTGCCCCCGTGGACCAAGCGTTCAAACACAAGAAGTCGTGGGGAATGTTTCACATAAAAACGTCCATGACATTGACATTTTCTAAGTCTGCATAAACACCTGGGTGATGCTAACATCTCCCGCTGGTTCTTGAAATTCCACAGTAAACTTTTGTGTTATTTGTTTATATTCCCGTCATGGGTATCATCTCCTTAATTGTCAAGAGTTTGAATATAATGTATCATCAGATAGATGTGTTAGTTGAATATGGCTGATGACTTCTGGTCCTCCTGTGGGTGTTATTTACATTCTGGTTTTGTGGGAAGGTACAAGGGAAGGATTCTGGGGTCATGGTCATGGAGGCTTCCCCCTGTGATTTTTAAAAGAAAGCTTGCAAAGCCAGGCAGTGTTGTGTGACCAGCCAGTATCAGAGTCCCTGTAAGCAGCATCAAACTAGATAATGTGTGGAGGTCTCAGAGTTGCTTCAAAGCTGCAATAGAGACCCTAAGAAGATAGAGATGAAGTGATGTACAATGTATGCCATAGGAAGCTGAAGGTAGCATGCAATACAACTTCAGAGTAGTGGTGTGGGCCAACACCAGTAAGCTCTATGGAAAGAACCTCCTAAGTTCTTTGTAGACTGCAATGTACCCAATGCCAGACATGAAATGTTAGGATTTAATTCTTTTGTCTCTTGGCTCTCTTTGTTTTGTTCTAATCTTTTCAATGCTATATTGTGTTCTTCCTCTAATCATTATTCCTTAGAAGTATATAGCATCATTTCCTTGTTTTCAGAAGGTAACAAGCATGTTTGAGTTGAGTTTTCAGAGACTTTGCATTGAACTTTGGAGCTATGCTAGAAGAGTTAAGACTTTGGGGAACCTTGTAGACGAAGTGCATTTGCATTGTCTAAGAGAGAGATAAATCACTAGCAGGTGGGATAGTTTAGTCTGAACTATGTTTTCCTGAAGGTCTTTGTGTAAAGGATTAGTTTCCAGCCTGGCTGTATTGGTGAAATGTAATGAGTTGAGAATTATTAGGAAGGGTCATCATCAGGCACAGATCATCATCAGACACTTCCACGATGATGTGCCACCACAGAACCAATGGAGCAGAAACTAACATCTAAAATCCTGAGCCAAAATAAGTCTCTTTATTAACTTACATTCTCAAGCCTTTTGCTAAAGCAACGAGAAACTGACTCACGCAAACTTTCTTGGTTCCCTGTTGCTGTGTGTGTGTGTGTGTGTGTGTGTGTGTGTGTGTGTCTGTGTGTGTGTGTTTCAACACTACAATTGTTTCCTTCTACCACTTTTCTTCCTATAAAATTTTGTGTTATTTGTTCATATTCCCGTCATGGGTATCATCTCCTTAATTTTCAAGAGCTTAAATATAATATATCATTGGATAGATGTGTTAGTTGAATATGGCTGGTGACTTCGGCCCTCCTGTGGGTGTTATTTACATCCTCCAACTTTGTGAGGCCCATGTTACCTCTTTCTGTAAGCTTTCTAGCCTTTATACATTCTCAAGTGTCTCTTAAACCTGATAATCCAAACATGTTCTGGGGTGTGTGTGTGTGTGTGTGTGTGTGTGTGTGTGTGTGTGTAGCATAGAACCCAAGTCTCTGAGTGAGCAAGGTAAGCAAGCACTCTACTATTAAGCTGCAACCCAGCTTATATATACCATTCCTCTTCTTGCCTCTTACATGTCTCTCCTCCTCCTCTCTATCCTCATGTTGTCTGATTTTAGCTTACCTGCCTTTTCTTCTGTCTGATCTGTCCTATTAGTGAAGCTGCCTTGCTTAGGGTACCTTTCATCAGAAGGGTTTCTGTTCGATTTTATTTTAATTACTTCAATCTCAACTAACTTTCTATGATAGACTGTTGAATTGATGTTGAATGCTGATTTTTTTAAAACCTCTGATTGGTTTTTTATTGTTGTTGTTGAGCTCAATCAAACTTCCTTAAAACAGCTTTGTGAATTATTTGTCTGAGTCCTTATGTATCTATGGCCTTATTGTTGGTTTTCAACAGTTTATTTTGTTTGTTAGGTAGGTATAAGATTTCTGGAAAGTATGACAAACAACTGTATGTCAATAAATTATGCTTCCCAGTCTTATGATGACTGTGATTCCAGAAATTGTAATTTATCTGGGCTGCAGTTGATGCCAAAATAAGTATATAAGCATCAAATGGTATTCTAAGTCAGTGTTTGTTCTACAAATTGTCATTAGTTTAGCATTAGATGCTAATGTATGTGTAAGTTTGCCATCAACTTGCTATTTAGTATGTTTCTCAGCAAGGATTTGGGTTTCCTAAAAGGGAGCACTTTTCCCACAGGCTGTATCAGGTCCAGATAACTCATCTACAGTTACTGCCCTATGATCAGACACCAGGGAATTCAAACCAGTAGTGTGCCCTGACATGAAGGGATGGCCCTAGTCTTCTTTTCTTTTCTCTTATTTTTTGAGGGGTGTAGATAACATGGTATACATTCATACTTAAATAAAACCAATGGGTTTGGTTGAATTTTATTGTGGTATAATTGACATATAAATAACACATATAATTTGATGAGTTTGGACACATAAACATCTGTGTTCTCCTATTTAATAATGATTTATTTTCAAAATATCACAAGCTTAAAGCACAGTTAGAATTGTATAAACAGTACTTTTTTTCATCAGAAGCATCAAGAATAATTTGTTAACTGAATTCTCTAGTGGTTTAAGGTAGAGATTCTAGGTTTGATTCATCTTCCAGACTAACAGTGGTTCTTTCCATGATGTGATGTCTGGGATTGGTGGTAAGTCCACATGAAGGACACCACAACAATGCCACAGAAATATTCAGCAAAGTCATACCCAGATTTTGTGGCCCACTGAGACCAACACAGCATAGGGATTGGACCAAGGCTTATGCAGCTATTGCTTGCTTTCATCTCTGGAACAGCCTTGGCATGGGGTCTCTCTCATCAGCTCCCAGTGTTGTGTGTGTGTGTGTGTGTGTGTGTGTGTGTGTCTTTTAAATCAGTGTTTCTCCCATCCAAGTACTTATCAGTCTTGCTTAGGTTCCATTCAGGGTGGAATGATCTGCTCTTTTATGAAGAGAAAAGGAAAAAGAATGGATCTAGGGGAGAGGGGAAATGGGGGGGGTAGGAACTGGTAGGAAAGGGGAAGGGGAAACTGTGTTTGGGATTTAATATATGAGAGAAGAATAAATAAAAATCAATCGGTCAATCAATAAGTCAGTGCTTCTCAGCCTTCCTAATGTTGTGGTGACACCCTCAACCATAAAATTATTTTTGTTGCTACTTCAAGCTGGAATTTTGCTACTGTTAAGAATTGTAATGCAAATACCTGATTTTTCCAATGGTCTTAGGTGACTTCTGTGTAAGGGTTGTTCAACCACCAAAGGGTTTGTGACCCACTGGTTAAAAACTGCTGTTTTAAATGCTATTGGTGATAATGGCATAGATATTTCTTTAATAATAAAAACATGAATTTTCAATTTATCTTACAGTCGCAGGTGTGCTTAC
The DNA here is from genome assembly GCA_902168325.1 of Peromyscus nudipes. NCBI lineage: Eukaryota > Metazoa > Chordata > Mammalia > Rodentia > Cricetidae > Peromyscus > Peromyscus nudipes. Next base: position 29,854 of record CABHPH010140974.1, read on the forward strand.
TTTGTTTCTCATGACAATGTCATGTAATTTAGGAAAACGTTATTTTAATTTGAAAAGATCGTTTCAACTAGGTCCAAAGTCTTTAACACATTTACCAGCATTGTCATAAATAATAACAGGATTGTAACAAAGTACACTGTAGCACCATAGATACCTGAGAGCATGTACTCATTTTATAGATGCTTTATGGAAAGAGTGTTCTCATATGACACATAGTTTAACATGTGTAGGGACTATAGGGTAAAATTGCACATTTCTTTTCAGTTTGACACATCTTTATCTGGCTTGCAATATAATTTCTCAGTTTTTCAGCACTATATTTTTAGGTACTGCCAAGTCTTCATGGAGGGATAATAGAATAAAATGGCCTGAATTGTCAATGGATAATGCACACTTCCATCAGCAAAATCTAACAAAAGTGCTAAATGCTAGAAGAGGTACTATGGTGATTCATTGTGTATTTATATTAAAATTTAGATTAATGATAAAATAAAAGTATAAAGGCTCGATGGAGTGAATATAAGAGAATAAATATGTAAGAAACTCTATGTAAAACAACTCAGGTTAATACATTTAATTTTTGCCATAAATTTCCAAATAATAGGAGCTCAAATTACATTTATGTCAACTTTTATACTTCTCTTTGAATATTCATTATGAAGATTTTGTTATAGATTTCTTATTTCCTAGAATGTCCTGGAGGAAAGTGAAATAACCTATAATGATGTATTTATTGAGGACTTAATATGACCATCAGTGGTAGGTCATATTAAAATATTAAATAATTTAATCAACTATTATGAACCTCTGGGCTTATAATTTCTTTCTATTAAATTAGGCAGCTCAAAGCCTTGCTCTGGCTCTCAACTGTCTCTTTGTAAAGGTGAATTTTCTGTGTCCCAGGACTCCAAGGCTGGGTGTTGCCTTTTAGAACAAAGGATTTTGACAGTTAAAAATTATCTCTGTCTTTTTTTCCCCGGGTAACATCACTTTCAGGCAATGTTAAGAGTCTGATGATGTGACATACAAAAAAGTATTGTGTCTGGAAGGGACCAGAGAAGGTAGATAATGTAAAATGATAGAAACAAGTTTGCTTATGTTCAGCTTCTAAAATATACACCACCAAATGCAAAACACTCACTATATATACTCAGCAATTTTTTGCATTGCACGAATTAAGCTACTCTCAAATACTTGATAGCTAGGTTTCAGAAAGTCAGTAAGATAGTGCTTGTGTTTACATACAGTGAATGGGTGCCACATGTGAGCCATTGTGTCTCTTAGGTCAGCAGCGGAGTGCTGTTTTCTCTTATCACATTGATACACAATGGTTTACCCATGGATGATCAGAATATTCTCCATCCCTCTTTCTGTTGTTAAAAATCCCTTAGCCCATCAAATGAAGGGGGTTATTTTTTTCTCTCCCTGTACATTTGTTTACCTTTGGACACGACTTCATAGCTAATAGGCTGAAGGCATAAATGATACCATTTACATATATACACTCTTCAAAATCAATGGGTTAAAACCAAATGACCAATGATATGGTGTTCAGAGGCCAAGATTTAAGTGTGATCAATCCATGGACATACTACCTCTGTTAATGTGGTTTTATTAATTATGGAGTTGATTTCACCTACAGCATTTGCCGTGTTGTGTTTTACTATAGAGGGAGATTGCATGCATCCCACTGGAGAATCCACTAAGTACCTCCATTATGCAAACAGCAACCCTTACCATACAGCACATCTGACAACAACTTGTACTTAGAGTTCTCAGCCTCCAAACCATGAGACCCTTTTGTCCTTTACAAATTACCTAAGTTTTGGGGTGCAGTTTTGCTATTGCAGCACAAGTCGTTATGAGAGACACAGAATAAGACCAACATGGTGGAAAAGTGAATTCTCAGTCTAAACTTCAACGGAGCCACCCGTCAGCAGCTAAATGGTTCCTACTGTGTAAGTGAGCCAGTCATGCTTCAAACCTCCAGCGAGCCACTGCCCGACATGACTGGAATAAGAACTGACTGGTCAAGGTACAGAAACATACATGTAATTATAGGCCAATGCTCTTTTGAGATGGATTTTTCTATAGATTACTAAATCGCTTGTGACTTATACCTTTGGTTTACAAGTGGAAGGAGCTTAATGATAGTACTGATTGTCAATTTGACAGGATCTAGAGTCATCTAGGAAACTAACCCCTCTACCCTTGTGTGTGAGTGGGTATCTAGATGGACTTCCCTGACGTGAATCAATCCATATAAATGTGGGCAGCATCATCCCGTGGTCCTTTAACTAAATAAAATGAGGAAGCCAGCTGAGCACCAGCATTCAGCTCTCCAGTCTTCTGGTTAGAGACACAATATGACCAACAGCTTCTCTTCTGTCATCTCACCCCCCACCTGGAGACATTGTGTTTCTTCAAAACCTCCATTCCTTAAATTGCGCCAGCAGGTATTTAGTCATAGCAATAGGAAAAGTAGATAACACAAATATCTTCATAGAAAATTATTCTAGAATCCCACCAGAAATATTTGGCTTCATCTATTATTTTCTGCCTCTCACCACCCATTCTAAACTCTATTATTTGAACCAGGATTTGAGAAGGTACAGTACCTCGGTTGCTGTGATTTCAATTGTTTCTTTCAAATATATGTTGAGGTGGTCAGCCCAGTTGCTCTGGCTTCCTTTGGAAGTGGGGCTGTAAGCCTGTACTACCCTGGATTACATGGGACTTAATTCATTCAGTATGAGAAGTTTCAGTATGAGAAGTTGTTTCTAGGCATAAACAGAATTTTTTAAAAAGCCAATCTCCTAGTCTCACTTTTAAGCAGTATTTGAAATTTATAAACATGAGTTAAGCACGTGAAATTGTAACTCTTAGCCTTCAGATGTCATAGATACAAGTAATTGGAGAAAATATTGCAGCAGAAAACCTAAGTCTTCAGTCGGAAGTTGTCGAATACAAGTAATTTAAAATGTGAACATTCCAGATCCTGAAGTTCAGCAATTCAAGTGGCCTTCACACTAATGAGCTTTGGAAGCTTCTAACAAAGAAACAAAAATTTTAGATCTTTTCAATATGACTAAACACAAGACTTCTGCATACTTATTCTCTTTGTGTATACCAAACTTTGAAATCAATTTTTCAAATCAATGCCTTCTTCTCAACATAATTGTGGTTAAAATGTATCTCTGGAAGAACTAGTCTGCACAGAAACATGTCTTTGACAATATATTTTACTCTGTGTCTTTTCACAGTAGATTTTTTTTCTATCAAGAAGGAAAACATTATTGTTTCTTATGGTTGGAACAGTTTGAAATGTGTATAGCTGTGTGTATAAGAAGAAGCTGGGATGGATAACAGACAAAATACAAGAGAATTTCTAAGAGAAGTTTAGATAATCTGAAATCTACACTAATTGTTATAATTATCCAGAAGTGTTATTTTCTATAGAAAAATAATATGATGGCAAGGTCAATTAACATTAGTAATATACTATTAACCCAAATACTTTAGAGTATATTATATGTGTCCTCAGACATATGCACATGTGTGTACACATTCAAATATTCATTTTGTCTTTAAACAGCCAAAACTGACCTAGAAAACAGTGACTTGGAGTAGAACATTTGCATGACATTACATCAAACACACTCAATGCTATGGAAAACATGTTAAAACTCTAAAAGGAAATACTCAAGGTACAGTAAATGTATCCCTTTAAAAGACCCCTGTTAGTGTTAAAAATATGCTTGCATATAGTATAAATATAGCTGTATTTATGTTTGTTTATGCCAAGAATATTTAAATAGGAATTCACAAGAATAAATTTTTATTTTACTGCAGGCAAAATGTTTTCATCATGGAAATAAATTCCCACTGGACTATATATGTATATATGTATATGTATATGTATATATATATACATATATATAGTTTTTTCAGTTATTGTTTGTTTATATAAGCATTTTTTTCTTTTTTAAAAACAAGTAGTTCTTTGAGAATTTCATGGTATGTATTCTGACTGTATTGAATTGTGCCAATCCTCTACGAACCAAAACCAAACAGATAAACAAAAAAACCCCATCAAATCCAATTTGTGTTGTTCATCAACTCTTGGATGTGTGTCCTTCAACTGGAGCATGATGGAACTCTCAGAGGTCACACCCTGACTTTCCTTCTCTAGCTATAGTCAATGGACAAGAGCTCTGTAGCTAGAGGTGGGACTTCATATCCACCTCTCCTCCATGATAGGACAGTGTCTGTGTTACAGTTTCATAAACCTTGTACCTACAGTGACAATTGTTGTAAGTTCATGGGTGCACCTACCATGACGTACTTGGAAAACACTATTCCTTTGTATGAAACCACTGTCTCTGGTTATTTAAACATGTCTGCCCGGTTTAAATATCTAAGTACTGAATTGGTTGAGCATAAGTGGTCCATTTTTGCTTAAGTTTAGAATTTCTTTACTGTGACTGATTCCTAAACCCCTCTCAAGAGAATGCCTTCTCTCATACAAAGTCGCGAGGAATGTAGAAAAGCAAAATATTGTTTTTCCTTATATATGCATAAGAAATCAATTAAAGGAACAACATTCACTTTACTATTATTTTAAAGTAAATTACCTTAATCAACTCGTAATATTAAACTGAATGGCTATATGATGCCGTGAAATTAGTATGTGTTCATTTTTACTGACCTCATGAAGAAAAACAAATAAAATAAATAAACAAACAAGCCAAGGACAGTTTTGTAAGTTAGTCTCAGGTGAGATAATTTATTCCAAACACCCTAGCTGATGTACTTTGCAATAGGAACGTTTATCTTAGGTTCCTCTGTTGAAGGTCTTGTTCCCAGAGCTGAACAAAATGGAAACAGTGGAGACTTAAAGAGTTGGGCTTAGTGGAAGCAGTTAGGTGACTGGGATGCATCTTCAAAGGACACTGTATGACTTCAGCCTGTTTCCTTTCCTTACAAGCCCCCCCTTGATAGCTTCCCCTATCATATATTCCTGGCATGATGCATGGCCTTCCTATAATCCCATGAATGCTGTCCCCGTGCACCTGGGTATGAGGCAGCCATCAGCTGGAGCTTGGGAAACCTACTAGAGTCCTCACACCAGAAGGAAACTGACCATCCCTACTCCATTATCCATTTAGTATCATTATCTCCTCAGTTAATAGTGGGGTCTCCTGAGTCCCTCCACCCTCCGTGGTGGACTATTGACTGACCTGATACTAGTCACATCTTGTGTGGTCCACCACAGCTGCTACAAGCTCAAAAGCACAATGGTCCTTTCACAGCCAGAAGACACTATTTTGTGGTGGTCTTCCCTGGTCTCTGGCTTTTACATTCTTACTGCTTTTTCTTCCTCAAAGTTTCCTAAGACTTGTGGTAGGGGGTGTGACACAGATGTCCAAATTAGAGCTGAGCACTCTATACCTTGACCAGGTTTGAATATCTGTATTACCCACTGCCTCCTGCAAAAAAAAAAAAAAACAAACTTGCTCTGATGAGGGAAGCTCCACGACACGTCCATTTGGCTAAATAGTAGTAAGAACTCCACAAGGGTCTGTGACCTCCCCAACTAAAGACTCTTTACCAGGTTTATTGTACCAGGCATGGAGGCATTAAATCCAGTAAGAAACCAATAGGTTATACTCATAACATCCATGTCCCTATTACATCAATGGGTATATTTTGCCTATCCAGTTGTTACCGTAACCCTCATGGTCACAACTGGATAAGACTATTGGATGATTATTCATAAATGGCTGTCAGCATTGACTTTTCAGCACTGTGAAAGCTAGCAGTCAGACAGGAAGCTTCTAGGTCAGGACCAGCGTGATTTCTCCAAGTCCTGTAACCAAAGTGTATGATAACAGTAGAATCTTAGTGCTGTGGGATGTCCTTCTGCACTCTGTGAATGTGTGTTGCTCTCATTGGCTGGTAATAAAGTGGTCTTGGCCAATGGCGAGGCAGGATAAGGTTAGGTGATGCAATCAACTGAAGATGGGGATGAAGAAGGGCACAGTCGGGGCAGATTCCATCCAGTCTCCAAGGAAGCAAGACATGTAGAAAATGAGGGAACAAACCACGAACCACGTGGCAAAGCATAGATAAGAAATATAGATTAATTTAACTATAAGAGCTAGTTAGTAATAAGCCTCAGCCACTGACTGAGCATTCATAAATAATATAAGCCTCTGAGTGGGAAGCACTTCCAGGTGTAATCGGGCAAATAAGTGGAGGGACAGAAACCTCCACTTATATCTTAGCATCTAGTTCTGGTGGGCAAGCAAAAGCAATACAGGCAAAATCCTGTATTACTTTGCAGGTCTCTGAAATACACTCTGACAGTTTGAAAGCAGCCATCTCACAACCAGCACTGGACATTTGTTTGCTTATTTGTTTATTCATTTACTTTTGATAACCTATTGATTCTCGGAGAATCAATCAGAGAAAGAATTAACAAGCTATCTGTGAAACAGTTCAACGGTACAGGGCTGAGACCGAGTCTGAGGGAAACAGCTGCCTGACAATCCTGTACAGTGAGTCACACAGCAACAACAAAGAGAGAAAGACATCTAACCCACTTGGTAATGGAGGGACAGAAAGAGTGACTGAGGATATGACACATAACACACTTTGGAAAGCATCCTTTTGAGGGGCTTGTGATTCCAATAGAGGAATTAGTAATAGTGATGAAGAAAACAAAATATATACAAACCGAGATAACAACACTAACTCCAGAAAATATGAAAACTACTAAATAAGAAAATATATAGTTGTGCTTGAAGAAAGAGTACGTGAATAGATTGTATAGATTCTAAAGGCTGAGTTAATGTGTATGTGTGTATATACATAGAAAATGCACACACACACACACACACACACAAACATCTAACAAGCCTTGTTCCTTCTACAGATTAATAAAATTCTTCTCATCACTTTGGTTTTTCTACGTTTAATGAACTACATCTGTATGTAGTTCATTTAATTTTTAAAAATACTTTTTAATTAGAAAGTTTCATGTTATACTAAATTATGTTGTCTTTCAATTTAGATTTCAGTTATTTATGAAGTATGCAACAATGTTTGTTACACAGGATATTTTCAATAATAGATTTATATCAATCCCTGTATATTCTGTATATGTCTCTATAGGCAGGCTGTAGAATATGTTCCTTATTCATACACTCTCTAATGCTAATATTATTTAAGTGATATAAGGCACTGATGGCATAGTATTTCTTTGAGATTGTAATTTAATTATAACATGTCTTTACTACTTTTCCTCCCTCCAAATCCTCCCATATACCCTTTTCAGCTTTCTTTCAAATTTGTGGTCTTTTGTTGTTGTTGTTCATATATTTTCCTTTCATTGAAAATAGAATTTTATTCTCACATAAAATACTCTGATTATGGTTTCCCTCCCTATACTCAAGCAGTTCCTGCCCTTATCCCCTCCCACCTGGATCTACTTTTTTTTTGTCTCTGATTAGAAAACAAATAGACCTCTAAAGTATAAAAATAAAATAAGCACTAAAATAAAACCAAAAGTAAGACATTGGAATTGTAGAAAACAAACAAACAAAAGGAAAAGAGCCCAAGAGAAGGCACAATCATGAATCCAATAAAAATAAATAAATAAAAAAAACCCACTAAACTGGAAGCCATTGTATATATGTGCAGACCTCTGCATGCTCTGTGCATGCTGTATTAGTCTCTGTGAGTTCATATGAGCTTTGATCATGTTGATTTAGAGGGCATTCTTTCCTAGGTGTCCTCCATCCCCTCTGGTTTTTATTCTTCTTCTGCCTCCTCTTCTACAAGGTATCAGAGCCCTGAGGGGAGGGATTTGACAGAGGCATCCAACTTAGGGCTGAGTGTTCTGAGGTCTCTCAGTTTCTGCATATTGTTTTTGCTATAGATCTCTGCACTTTGTTTTAGGAAGATATTCTGCACACTTACAAGAGAGCAATGTAAACGTCAACCCAGCAACAAACTCTTTGATCTACAATGATGTCTAACCTGCAAGGTATGCTAGGTCAATGGTGGCACAAAACTTGTGGGAGTGAGTAACCAACCAATATCAGATTTGAATTAAGAACCACTCCACAAGATGGAAACCATGCCCAGCACTGCTTGGATGACCAAAAACCTGAGACTAGATATCCCTGTGAAGGTAAAACCAAAGGTAGCTGTTCTTAAAAACCAACAACAAACAAACAAAAATAGTAGCAATAAAATGATTCCTAATGACATTCTACTATACCCATAGATCAGTGCCTTGATCAGCCATCAGAGACACTTCCTCCTGCACTGGATGTGAATAAATGCAGAGACCCATGGCCTCTTTATTTACTTATTGATATTACATGCATATATACATATATATTCCTAAATACAACATGTTCAGTTTGGCACTGGACAACCAATTATGCTCTCCTGGTGAAGGTTACCTCTCTCATTCTTAAATCTTTCTCAGTTGCCTATAGTTTTTTGTGTAGGGTTGGGGCCTCATGGTTTTTTCCCCCCTTCTAGTTTGTCATATTCATTCATGTTCTTGTTCAGTTCAGGGCAATTATGGTGGTCAAACTTTATGGATGTAGTTTCTGACGTTATTAGGAGACACAATCTCATAGCAAACTCCCTGATTGATCCCTGACTCTTATCCTCTTTCCATTCCTGCGTCCACGGTGTTGCTGAGCTTTGAGTATGAACTTGTCTTGTAGATGTACCCACTGGGACTACATCCTATAACACTGCCTTGTGATTGGTTGTGGTTTTCTGTAATGGTGTCTGTCTTTTATAAGGAAGAATTTCTTTGATGAGAGGTGAAGATTGACCTGTTGATAAAAGAACAATTGTTTGTAGATTTTTGTTAGGGATTATGCTGGTTTAGTAATTAGTGGCTTTAGATTCTCCTCCAATAAAATATGATTCCACTAGCACGGAGCAGTTAGCTAGGTTTGGAGAACTAGCATTTTTTTTAAGCAGTTATCTTCAATCGCAATAACTAAAATTTACTTGTATTGGTTTACAAAGTAGCTGGTCATCTTTTGTGTACAATGAGAAAACTTTATTGAGGCTCTTTATGGAGTATGTCACATCTAGCACTTTCTGTTTCATTTCCTGGGAAGTGATCAGAATATGGCTAAGGCAACCTCAAATACTAAGTGCTGTAGCAAGGCAAGGAGCCACCACAGACTCCCCTCATCAGGAAGACAAACGCTTTGTCAAAACTCTCACTAAATGTCTGTGATCCGGCTGACATAGGAGGCAGTGAAGGAGACTGTGAATGGAACTTCCCTCAAATAAGAGGAATGGAGGGAGTAGGTGGAGAGTGAACAGTGACCATAAACATTTGGTTAAAAAAAAAAAAAAAAGAAATACATCTGTCAAAACAGGGCTCTGTACACTTAAAGATTGCAGAAGCAACTGAAACCAACAGAACAAGATTTTTAAACCATGTGGGAGTCAGTAAAACAAATCAAAATTATTGTGGCACAAAAGAGAGGAAGGAGGAAGATAAGGCTCTGCTTACAATGTTTACTGTACACATGATTTGTCCAAGACTTGTTGACATCCATTTTCTCTTTTAAGTGACAAACTTGGATATAAACTAAGGTTGGTTAAATTGCGACTTCCCTATGCTTACCTACCTCACTTAGTACAGGTGGGTTTTGTTATTTTTATATGCTTATTTATTGTTATTATTTACTTAATGTTTGTATCAGTAGAAAATTAGAGAGGATTTAAACTCATAGGTTTTTTGTTGTTGTTGTTGAGTATTTTGTGTGTGTGTGTGTGTGTGTGTGTGCGTGTGTGTGGTTTTGTTTGTATTTTTCAGCACAAGCACAGGTAGACATTGATGCTAACAATAATTTCAATCATGAAGAGGCTTTGATTACTATAAATTTACCTGAATCAAGTATGATAAGATAACCAGAAATTATGCATGTGCATTCTGAGGTTAATCACTGTAAGGTACTGCAGTTGGTAAACATTCACAATTCAGTGGTTAGTTAGCATGTTACCACAAGTGTAAGCACTGCCTCCCTTTTGCAATGTTCTCTACATTTATTGTGTCCATATGGATGTTTTGTATGTGTGCATGTGTGTGTGTATCTGTATGACACGTACGTGTCTGGGGCCCCGAAGGCTGTCAGATTCTGTCGCTGCAGGACACAGAAGTACAAAGCAGGAATTCAGCTAACTATAACAAAAGCTAATACCTGGAGGAAGCAGGGCTCTTCCAGAGAAAAAAGCCAAGCCTCAAGGAGTTTTGGTGATAATCACCTTTTCATTATATATTAGCTGGCTCCTGAAATGATTTTCTTTTGTACTATGTGTCCTTCTAAGATCTTCTAACAGTGTATTTTATCTGAGATACCTCTCAAACATCCAAAGAAAAGTGGCAGACAGAATAGCATCCTAGACTACCTGCTGTCTCCCGAATTAAGGTAAATATCCATAGGGGGACACTGCTGAGGCCAGGAAGGCAGAAGTTAGGTTCATAGCTTTGTTTCTTGTACAAATTAAGTTCAGATCCTCCTTTCTCCCATAGCCCAAGTGGCATCCTTGAGCAACTTACTTGAGACAAAGGTTTTTTTTTTTTTTTTCATACCAGGTACTTCAAGCTATGACAAATTACATAGCTATCAAGTACTCTTATCTCACTTTGCCAGAAAACAGTGACATAAGAAAAAAAAAGGCGTTTTATATAGTGACTCATAGACTCTTTTACCTAACCACCTCCAAGACTGTAGTTTGAGTACATTTATAATAAACTTGAAATGTTTCACCTAACTACTTCTAAGAGTGTATTTTGAGCACATAGATTCCCTTTCTGATTTATTCCAGCCTTTATGTGATGTTCTGTCTCCAAACATCATCTGCTTTGTGATGAAATAACATCCATGTCACCCACTATGAGGAACATCCTGTATGTTGTACATAAAGATTGTTGTACCGGGGTTATGATGATGTTCCCTTTATTATAAGGAATCTTGTTAAGCTTTTGCAAATGGTGCTTTGTACCATGCATAGAACAGACCTCCAAGGAAAATCTAAGATTCTTCTATTTTGGCATGACAAAGAACGTGAACATGGAGTCTTCAGGAAGCAAGGTATGACATGTCAGCTGCACTGCCTTGGACACCTGAGACCTGTCACTCCTGAGTGGGAAGAGCTACTGGCTTCTTCAAATACAAATGTGAGAAATAGGACCCTAGGTATAAAATATATTATACATATTTGATAATCTCCCCATATGTCAAATCACTTGGTAGTATACTTATCCACCCTCTTGTTTAGCATGGCCTCTTAGGTTAATTTTCTTAAAAACTAAAGGTTCTTATTAAAAGATTGTTCTGGGGCTGGAGAGATGGCTTTGTATTTAAGAGTATTTGCTGCTTTTGTAAAAGACAAATAACCAGTTCCCGGCGCCCACATCAAATGGCCTACAACCACCTGTAAATCTGGGTATCAGGAATCCAATGCTTTCTCCTGGCCTCTGCAGGCACTCACACACACATGGGTATACACACATGCAGTCACACATACAAGCACACAAATAAAATCAATAATAAATATATAAAAATAATAGATATCTTTAATTCTGGGATGCCAGTGCTTGCCTCTACTATGTAAAATTTAAACAACGTTGTAGTACAAGACTCAAATGAATTGGAATATTAATGTGTTTCTTCTTGTGTAGTAACAATAATTCTCACTTTGCAAGGTATTTTGATTTCAAAATAGAGCAATTTTCTATTCATCACTAACTTTATTTTCTCATCATTTGATGTTATTATAATACATAACAAAAGAAATCTTAGGATGTAGATACTATGACTTATTTAAATGCATATGTGGAAAGAAAAAACAGAAGTTGTTTTGGGTAATGAACTTCTAAGTCCCCAAATGACAAGTACATCACAGTTGTCTGCTTCCTGTCAATGTTTGTAAGTCCATATCATGCCTGGAGGAAAAGGTTCCACTTGGACATTCTGCCCCTTTACCAGGCTCTACAGTTTTCAATGCTGAAACCACACAGGAGTGTCTGCATAAAGTGTACACGATACATGGAGGGCATTCCATGAGCAGAACATATGTGGTACATACGTAGGGCTCCTTTGCCTCTCCCCCAGCACAGCTAAGAGTGGGAGGCTGTCAAAGCTCACAGGCCATGGCCAAGCTTCGGTGTTAATGTCATCCCTGTCTCTTTCTCCATGAAGTTTCATGACTCTTGAGCCTCTTCTGTTTCCTACAACTAACTTAGACTCTTCTGTTTTCTGTAACTAACTTAGAATACCCACTGCATCCCCAAACGGTGCTCTTATAAAAGAAGGGCTTTCCCCTAGGCAGCTATTTATCTTCAAAGTAACTGCTGCTTCTCGTGATGCTTAGATGCCAATGTTATGAACTTTGAGGGAAGCACCCTTGCCAACTCTAGAGTTGGCTTGCTTGTGTCGGCCCTTTCTGTGGTGCCCTGACCTTATCAAGCTAGAAGTGACCAGCAGTGATCAATGAAGTAAACTGTCCCCAAACCTATCAACCAAACCTATCAGAAATTCATGGTTTATGATGTTTATTCTACTTAAGAGTGATTCTCCGTCATGCCAAGCATCATAGTTGTATTTTTACATGTATGTCTCATTCATGGTGGGTAATTATTAATGATATGTTAAGTGCATAAATGAAACACTATACAAGATCTGTATGTGGAATTCAAACAAGATGCATAATAGCAAGTGCTACATAGAGTAGATAGGCATGGATGGGGCTGGATAGATGACTAGGCAGGCAAAAGCACTTGTTGCTTTTATAGAAGACCCAGGTTTCATTGCCAGCTCTTCCTTTGCTGCTCTCAACCATCTGTAACCATGGTTCCAGGAGATCTGATGCGCTCTTCTGACCTCAGCAAGCTTCCCACATACATGCAATGCCCATACATATGCCCAGGCACATACACATAAACATGAAGTAGATAAAATACACGTTTCAAAACATTATTTCCGAAGCAGGTAGCATGAGACTAGCAGTGGGAAAGGCTGTCAGCCACAGAGGAAGCATGAAGAAGAACCCAGCAATATAAGACAGACTGGACAAACTAAGTCACTTGAACTGTGCAGGTGGAGCATAGGGTTAAAATGTATTCCTCGGGAAGTCAGTAAGGCTGGACGAAAGTTACAAGTGACTGGAAGTATAGGAAACATGTACTTGGAAAGTATCAAGGATCCCTTTCTGGAGTAAGCTCAGACCGTCTCCAACTAAGTGAGAACCGTATTTGCTTCTGTGTCATGGTACTACTACTTAGATTCATCTGCCAGATAAACATTTGTTCAGGAAAAATCTAAGGAATTAGAGGTAGACATCAATAATTTGTGAGCACATCATCTCGATCTTGCATTAGTGATGAGTCTGTAATTAGATTGAATGCTTGTAGAATGAAAGTTCTGGTGATTTGTGTTCCTATTTAATTGCATACATTTACCTCAAATGATATTCCAAAACACCCTAGACATTGTCACATAAATTCATTCTTCATATTTTATATCTTAATAGATTAGTACAAGGAAATGTGTTTTACTGTAACTTAAGTACAGTTTATTTAAAACAGTGACTGGCTTTGTCTGAATCTCATTCATTATTTAATTCATCCAATATTCAAATTATTCATTAATCATTCAACAAGAAGTTACATTGTTAGCTTCTTGAAATATGATAATATGAATTATAAGTGTTATTGCTATCTTCACAATGTGTATGACAGAGAGAAAGATATAGAATAAACTAGGTGACTGTAATTAAAAGTGAAAATTACTTATAGGAATAAATAAAGTGTTTTAAGAATACATTACATGAACACAGTCAAGTCAATTTTTTATAAACTCCAAAGCAGCTAAAGCTTAGGAGACAATGTAAGAGGTAAACAAGGATTTGCCAACCAATATAGGGAAAAATGTTCACGAAGGAGAGGGACCATGTATACATCAGCTAGAAGCAAAAAGTATTCTGGTGGGCCTAAGTAATTAAAGGGAGTTCATTAAAAATAAAGCTTTAGTGGGCTCAGAAGATGATTCAGTCAATAAAGTGTTTTCTTCACAAGTTTAAAGACCTGAGTTAAGATCAGTAATACCCATGTTAAAAGCCAGCATGATTCCTAGGAGCTTCCATGGAACTGGTCTAGGCCCTCTGTGTAAGCAAGACTATTGTGTAATTTGATCTGCTTAAGGGACCCCCTGGCAGTAGGATCAGAATCCTTCCCTGGTGAATGAGCGGGCTTTTTGGAGCCCAGTATCTATGGTGGGACACCTCACACAGCCTTAAGGGTTGGACCTGCCTCTACTGAATGTACCAGGCTCTGCTGACTCCCTTTGGGAGGCCTTACCTTCTTGTAGGAGGGAATGGAGGGTGGGTGGGTGGGGGAAGGCTGAAGGGGTGGGAGGAGGGAAGAGGGGGATCTGTGATTGATATGTAAGATTAATAATAAAATTTCTTAATAAAATAAAGCCAGCATGATGGCATTCCTGTTACTTGAATCCTGAGAAATAGGTAGAGGTAGATCAAAAGGACTCAATGGTCACCTGTCTATCCAAAATACCAGGTATTCCAGATTCAGTGAGGGAAAGGGAGAGGGAGAGAGAAAGGGAGGGAGAGAGAGAGAGAGAGAGAGAGAGAGAGAGAGAGAGCAACCCCTAACCTTCACACATTCACAAAAACATCACATACATACACATAAGAAAAAAATAAAAAGCAGATTGGTGACATGGGACCATGGTACAGTGAAAACCGAGAGTTTAGTCTGTCTCTGTAAGAAAGAACAAATCAAATTTTTGCTAGAATCTTGCTCTAGCCTCCCTTCTGCACACCAATCTTTGTTTTCTTCATTGAAAGAATTCAGTCAAGACACACAGTGTACAGTGTAGAAGCCAGGTAGAATTGATTATTGGGTAATCTCTCAGAATGAGAGTGAACTCAGAGAGAAGGACCACTGTAGAGGGCATGTTCTAGGAGAGAATGGACCATGGCCAAAGTACCATTGTGTAGGAAAACAGCCTCTAAGGGTGGGCAAGAACAATTGCTAAAGGGACCCTGTAGAGAGAAGTTTCCAGGCCCCACCTAGCCCCACAGTCCAGACAAATCTCTCCCATGTGAGCTCCCACAGCCATTTATAAAATAATCACTCAGAGGCTTATATTATTTACAAACTGTATGGCCCATGGCTCAGGCTTCTTGCTAGCTAGCTCTTACATCTTAACTCAACCCATTTCTATTAATCTATGTTTTGCCCCAGGGCTTCCTGGCATTACCTGTTCTCTCACATCTTGCTTCTCCTGGCAGTGGCTCCCAGCATCTGCCATGACTCCACCCTTCTTAATCTCCATATTCAGTTTGAATGTACCACCTAACCTTATTCTGCCTCACCATTGGCCAAGCAGCTTTATTTATCAACCAATGAGAGCAACATATATTCACAGCATACAGAAAGACATCCCACAGCAGGACCATGGCAAACAAAAGTCACATGGAGTAAAATTAGAAAAATCTTCAGAGAAACCAATGTGCCAATGTACCTTTTTAGGAAGCCTGTAACTACACTTACAATGCCTTTAAAACAGACACCTTTCTTCAACTGTCTCCTGACCAGGTGATTGACAGGTCCCTTTGGACCAATTCATAAGGGAAGGGACCATGGCCTGCCTTTGTTCTTTGCTGGCCACCCTCATGCTAGATTTAATAATCCTGTAACCTTTCTGACAGTTCAGAAAGTCATGTCTCCCCTATGGATCCAGAGATAGAACTTATATCCTGCTATTTTGATGAAAATCATGTAACAGAGTAGATGAAAGAAAATTAAAGAAAGAGAAAATAGCAGTAATAAAAATCTATAAAAATAACCTTGCTTACCAGGAAGAATTGTCTACTCAAAATGGATCCCAATGCAGCCTGGCTGTCTACTTTTCTCCACTTTGTGTGATCTGCAGCCATGCTTCAGTGTGATATATTAAATTCTGAGGGTCAGTTGCTGTTTGCCTCTCCTACAAAAGCAGTATGTTAACAGACAAAGAAGATTGCATCAAAAGCTGATTATGAGGGAAGGTCCATCTCCAGTGACCTTCAAGCTTGCTAATTTGTAAATAGATACCTAATGAAATTATTAAGTAATCCCATATCAATTATACTGAATGTTATGTAGATGTCAAGGATGCTATTAAAAGTGTATAATCAAGTGGGTGATTTTCTAACCTTTACATTTTATACAATTTACTCAGATGTCACTGCTGAAAGCAAAATGGAAACAAAAGCTTTGAACCACATATAGTAATACAATTATGACATGAATGAAACTCCAAATCTTGATGAAATTATGAGATATTTTGAAAAATATTAATATTGTGTGAGCTAATATATCTATCTAAACCATTTAATATCATTAAAACAAAATGTAAAATTTTAGGTCCATGAGCCCTGTGAGTGGGAAATGCATTGTTTAATGAGTACGCAGTTTCAGCTTTATGAGACGGAAAAAAAGAAACTTATATAATTCTGTTGCAGTGATGTGCTTTTCTTGAAAATTGGTATGCTGAACAGCTAATAGATATATTATTTCATGCTGTCTATTCTATGTGATTGCATCACAATTTAGTGTGTAAAAAATAACTAAGAGAAGATAAAATAATAATGAAACTCCTAACAACCTATACTAGAAACTTCATGATACAGGTATTGGTATTTTGCAGTGCAAAAGTCCTGGCTTCAGGACCATCAACAGCCTAGACTCAAGATCATTTGCTGATAAGTTAAAGAGAAGAACGATGGAAAACTGCAGAGAAGGGAATTTTATTCATATGGTAAGATTTTGAAAGGGAACTAATAAAAGAGTACCATGACCTAAGCTCATCTTTAGGATACTAGAATGAAATTTAGGTTAAATTAGAGGGCAAGAGGTATCCATAATTAATTATTCCTAGTCAAATTGTGGTCCCACTCATTGACCAGTTGGAATCCTGCAGGCTGGTGTAATGTTCTCCTGAAGGATAGTCTATTACGTTGTTAATCCATTAATGACATTGCACAAGACATCTGTAAAGTGCCCACACAATGATTACTTCCATTACACTTAAACTTTGGCTTCATGGATATCTGTCCTCACTTGTAGGACTGGTCTGTCTCACAAAATTTTACTGTTTCTGGAATAGAACTGTTCCCAAATGAAAAAAAAGTAATGGCAATTTTATTCTTGTCTTTTCATATAAAGTGAAATCACAAAATGAAGATAGATATATAAGGTTTCCACACAGCTTTTAGTTACCTTAGGGGTACCAGTGAGAAGTGAGTACTTTTTAAAAAAGGGTTTTTAAATGCCTGTTTCAATTAGACCTTGAGTATCACATCTCTGAGGGTAATGGGGGAAGTCTGGGTTTCCTATTGGGATCTTAGTATCATTAATAAAAGCATTTGAAAGTAAATTTAGAAGGAAGTTCAAGAACCTCTTTGTTAGTTGGCTGCTTTTCATCATTTGACTCCCGGCTTCTGTGCGGGTCTGATAGTTATATGTTTGTTGGAGACAATAGATAGTTGGGTCTCATTTTTTAATCCAGTCAATTAGTCCGCACCATTTAATTAATAAACTAATGCCATTCACATTTAAGTTCACTGTTGAAAAAAAGATTGGTATTCCCTATAGTTTTTTTTCTGTTTTGTTTGGGTTGATTATTGATAGTTCTTTGCATCCCATGTTAATATTGAGGGTTTCCTGGTTTGCTGTGATGAATATGATGGATTCGTCCCTGGCTTTCCCCTCTTTAACTCTTTTATGGGTCCATTCTTATCTCATTGTCAAGGATAAAATCGTCTTTCTTATTCTTCTACGTACAGTATTTCTTTAAGCATTTTCTATAGTGGTAGTTTGGTTTTCATGAATTATCTTAACCTACATTTGTCTTTAAAAATACTTTTGTTTCTCCATCAAAGTTAGGAGATAACTTTGCTGTTGCTGAATATAACAATCTTGGCTGCCAATCACTTTCAGTTCCTGAAATAATCATCCATTGCTTTTATGAATTTTAGGGTTTATGATGATATTGCTCTGATATTTCTGTTTCTGTGTTTGAGTTTCCATTATTTTTTGTCACACAACTTTTAGTAGTTTTTTATTTTTCTTTGTATTTTTGGAAACTTGACTCTGACATGTGAAGAATTTTTCTGTTCCTGCCTATGCTGGTTTAAATGTTTGTACTTGGAAGTCTGTTTCTTTTTCTGCTTTGGGGAAATTTTCATCTATAATTCCATTGAATATATTATCTAACTCGTTTGGAATTTCTCTTAACTACTTCTACCCCATGGATTGATAGGTTTAATTTCTTGAATATATCCTGACTTCTTAGACATTTTAGTCATGTTCAATGGGTCTTTGTTTGTTTGATTGGTTGGTTTTTTCCTTTAAGAGTGTCTGTCTATATTACTTAGTTGTCTATTCCCTCCTTCCTTGAAATTGATGTGTCCACTTGAGCTTTATTAGTTCTGTTACTTCTCTTCTGTCCTTTTACTTGATTTATCCTTTCATTTCTAGAATTTCTATTAGTTTTTATTTCAGTGTCTCAATTTTTATTCTGAATATTTCTTTTCCATTTAAAAACCACTCTTACACAAAAAGACTATTTTAGAAACTTTCTTGTCTAGGCCTTCAATTGACCTCCTGATATTATTCTTCTACTTGAATTATCTGTATTCATACATATGGACATTGATCCTTTTTAATAAAGACTCTGAAACATTTTTCTGGCATTTCAGCTAACTCATTATCTTTATTTTACACTGCTGAAGAGTTGTTGGCTTCTAAGGGTGTTGTAGAGAGATGCTTCCTCCTGTGATTTTTTGGTTTGCTTGTTTTTGCTTGTGTGTTCCTTTGTTGAATTTTGTAAATTTGTTAGGGTACATTTGTTCTCTAATTCTTAGTGTTTTTCTCTTTTTCTCACGGCTTTCCTTTGTTGTTTCAGTGTGTCTTTCTGATAAGTTGCCTTTCCTTTGATTCATTTTCATGGAGAAATTCTACTGGGGTACCACATACTGGCTGGACAGCTCTCTTGGTGATGACTGCGGGAGAAGATACATGCTCTTCACTTAGGTCCCCGATGAGATTCAGGATACCTGCACTTCTGAGGGTAACATGTAGCTTGGGGGATTTACTTTAGGGCTAAGAGTGTCAATATTTATTTATAGAGTTGAGGATGGACTGGGAAAGGGGAGAGAGAAGTCAAATAAGAATGTGAAGGAAAGTACGTTGTGTTAGAAGTATGAAAAACGTTAGAGGAAATAGCATCTCTTGGGTTTAGAGAAAGGAAAGACGTGAAATCCTTTACAATTGAGATGAAAGTTACAACGCAGATGTATAATCACAGTAAAAATGATAAGTGCAAACAAAATAATTATGAAATTTATAATTAAAGATTAAAATAATAAAAATACAAATAGTCAATAAAATGAAATAGAAGGTATTATGCCCCCAGGGCTGTGAGGCTCATTAAGCAAACAAGTTAACTTAGTATGTCCTCCATGTAGAAGGATTTACATCAGATGCTAATTAGAACTCCATATCAGTTGCTCTGGGAGAAGGTGTTTCTGCAGGGATTTCTCTGCTGGAATCCCTAAAGGAGTTTAGAGGATCCAATCTACTTGTGTAGCCTTGTTCAGTCAGTCAGGATTCTGTGAGGGAGACCAGCTCCCACATTTATTTACCCCAGTGACTCTTGAGGAATGAGGGATAAGAGATTTAGATAGAAATATAGAGGAGAGAGAAACAGATAGAAAGACAGGATAGCCTCGAGTGAGCCTGGATCCTTCTCCACCAGCCCAGAACATTATTCAAAAGAACTTTTTATAAAATGCCAAAGGGCAGGGCAAAAGACCTCCCCCTTGCTAGATACAGCCAAGTGTAGACCCTTCCAAACACCTGGTACTCAGGCCTGTGGCCCAATCAACCTTTTATACAGTCCTGCTGGGTAAAGCCACTTGGAAACCTCGCTGGGCTCTAATAATTCTGGAGTACATTCTGCCACAATCTTCACATGAGTCACAAAAAGCTTCTATTTCCTCACATAATTTAGGAATCATTCCATTCATTTCCTGCGTACTGTTTTTCTTTATAGGTTCACTTAAAGTGAAATCCCTGCAATCAAATTATTCTTAGTTTCATAACATCTTTACAAATTCTGCTTATCCACACAAACTCTCTTTATCCTAATGTGATTTTCAGCTAGTCTTTTACTTTAGTCCTTTACTGAAGCTGGTTTGAGTTAAAACTTCCAGATTTCACTTGAGAAAGTGATTACATAAAAGTTATTTTTTGAGGGTTTGATCTTTTTTCTTGGTTTATAATATACATTATGATATTTTTTTGTTATTAAGAAATGTTTTATTCATTTTACATTCCAATCACAGATGCCCCTCTTCCCTCCTCCGGCCCCTCTAGCCTTCCCCCCTGCCAAACCATCCCCCATTCCCTTCTACAAGAAGGCAAGGACTCCCATGGGGAGTCAACAGAGCCTGGTACATTCAGTAGAGGCAGGCCCAAGCCCCTCCCCCTGCCTCAAGGCTGTGCAAGGTGTCCCACCATAGGTAGTCAGCTCCAAAAAGGCAGCTCATGCACCAGGGATGGATCCTGATCCTACTGCCAGGGGGCCCCTTAAGCAGATCAAGCAACACAACTGTCTCGCATATGCAGAGGGCCTAGTCCAGTCCATGGAGGCTCCACAGCTGTTGGTCTAAATTTCATGAGTTCCTACTAGTTTGGGTTTGCTTGCCTCTGTAGGTTTCCCCATTATGATCTTGGTGTCCCTTGCTCATAGAATCCTTCTTCTCTCTCCTCGACATTATTATATTCTTATGATGACAGACGACATCAGTAAGTAGGTCATAGGTCCTATTATACCACACAGTCATTCAGGGTAACAGTGTCTGTGCTACCAATATTTCTTAGATATAGCTACTCAGTAAATTATATAATGTATCCAATACTTACAAGATAAGTTTTGTGTTAGATAGTCTGTTAGGTTGTTTTCTAAAGTAAGTGTTCCCACAACATTTAATATGTGACAGACTAAATTATAATGCTCAGTAAATTAGATGACTTAAATGAATTTCAGATTCATTGTTCTTTTTAATGCAGGAAGGATATGTGGACATAATGCAATTGTAAGTCTTGTGGCATCTGCACGTCTGTAACCATTGACAACAAAAGCCCATTAAATGTGTAGCTGTAGCACTCATATACTAGAAGGCTAATTATAAATTATCTGTTTTCATTAAAGGAATTCCAACAACTAGACATATTTTGGAACTTTTCTCTAGCATAATAGATTACTAAAGTTGGCAGAGAATCCAAATTTTAGAATCAAAGAATATAGTGGGGTATTAAGGGATTGGTAGATGAAATACAGTTGAGTACTAATGGGAATGCCTATATTTCTATCATTTAAAACAAATAGTTACTTTAGTAAAAAAACTTAATAAACTCTTCATATCAAAAACCAAATTGCCACTGTTTTAGAATAATATATAAGCAAGAAATAGTGAGAGAAATGTATAAATCTCTCCTTCTGAAGTTTGAAGGGAATTAATTAGCTAGAATTTTAACTGCATATGAAATAAGAGTTAAGGGAAGCTGTGGGAGTATCCTGAGGGCATATGTAAACAATGACTGGGACAACCCTGTGTAAATGAAATGTGGAAATATAGTTACATATAGATATATAGTATGTGATGCATAATTTGTTTTTCATGGCAAAATCAGATGAGGCTACATTTAGTAAACATTTTAATATATTTCGTAGATGTATTCTTGAGGATAAGTAGGGGAAAGTTGGAGGTTTTGTAAGAGTGGAGAAATTTTGAAAACTATATTGGAAACATTGGAAAACAGATTGGCTTAAGAAAACGTCGTACTCAGATACTTTTATTTTGTCTTTGGAGACTATTCTTTATAGTTCCACGTCCGACGTTAAGATCCTTTTGTCCTTTCTGTGTGAAATTGTGTTGGAATTTGACAGAAATGGCATGGACTCTGTAGATTGCTCATGGTAGTATAGTCATTTTTTCAGTATTGATCCTACCGATCCACGAGGGTGGTAGGTCTTTCCAACTTTAGTACCGTCGGTAGGTGAGAAGTGGTAGAGTTCAACACAAAGGTCGAGAGAAGATATTGGGAGTGAGTGGAATAAGTCTCAAAGTAACTACTCATGAGCAGGTAAGGCAGTGTCACAAACACAAGTGCTAATTAGTTGGAAAGCAATACAGAAAAGATTTCTCAGAAAGTCTTTTTTTTTATTGATCAGGAGTCTTATTGATAAGAATAGAAATGAAGTCCTTCAAGCTTTAAAAGAAATTGTTAACTATGGAGTAGTATTTCCAGAGGGCATGTTTCAGAGGAGTATAATAATATCGGATTGCCAGGATAAATGAGAAAAATAGGAGTATGATAATGATTTAAAAGTTCACATGCAAGGAATGTCCAAATTTTACAATTCTCTAAGACAAAGTATTTGTCATTTTAATAAGAATGTTGATCCCCATATTCCACAAGTTGCCTGGGGTCTGAGTGCAGACTGTGTGGGCTACAACGGTGCCTGTGAGATCCAGTAATCATCTGCTACCTTGGCTGGGGCAGCGTCCTTAGGAAGGTGAATTTCATAATGAAGACAAAAGTCCTGCTCATCTGTGACTTCATTCATTCATGTGAAGAGGTGCTCCATTTCTGGTGAAATAACTGGTGTTTCCACATGAATGGCCAGGCCTTGGATGTAGCATAACACTGTCTGAGATGGATGTAAAGCCTACCCGAAGAGCACACACTTTAAATGTGAGAGCTCTGCTAAGGACTGGTAATTCAACCACGAAAGGTCAAAGATTTATTGATTTCCCCATGTGTAGGTTTTAAACAACTGCAGAGGTTCTGTGAAGCCCCTGACTTTCCACTGAGCTTAATTTTCTATCATTGCAAAATTACCAAACTTTCTGCAGTCATGTAGCGATGGGTAATTAAAAAATAATCCACGGTACCTCACCCAGCCTTCATGCAGGGGGAGGAGTTTGGTCCTACCTCAACTTGATGTGCTATGCTATGTTCAAGCCCATGAGAGGACTGCCTCTTTCTGAATGAAGATGGAGGAGGAGTGGATGGGGAGGGAGGGAGATGGGAGCCTGGGGAGGGAATGGGAGGAGAAGAGGGAGAGAAAACTGAGCTCGGTATGTAAAATAAATGAAGAAATGTTATTTAAATAAAAAAATCCACAGATTATAGGCCCCATTAAAGGATAGATTAAACCGTCTGTAATACAATATCACTGTGTGGTAAAACATTAATTATGAGAAACAAAGTTTCCACTCACTTAGAAACAAAAGTACTTGACAGCAGAATTGAGTGATTAATACTCTTGTTAATAAATTCTGTTCAATTTACATTTGTATGTTCTATTATTAATAAAACTTCCTCATCCCAGTCCCAAGCTGTTATGTAATGAGTGGTATTTTATTGTAAAATTCAGGAAATACCCCCTGGGAAGACCTGCTCACCTTGGCCCCAGATTCTGGCCAGCGGGCAGGCTCCCTTCTACCCCCACCCCTACCGGGAAGGCCCCCCCTTCTCCAAGATTCCCTGCAGTCTCCAAGCCCTGCCCCCAAGTCCACCATCCCCAGAGACCCCTGCCACTTCCTGAGACTTAGAGACCTGCCCCAGCTCCCATCCTGTTCCGGACTTCCCTTCTGGACAAAGGTGAGTGTCCGCCCTCACCCTAGATCTCATCCCTGGGCACCAGCCACCCCTGGGAAGACCTGCTCACCTTGGCCCCAGACTCTGACCACTGGGCAGGCTCCCTTCTACCCCCACTCCTACCGGGAAGGCCCCCCTTCTCCAAGATTCCCTGCAGTCTCCAAGCCCTGCCCCCAAATCCAAAATCCCCGGAGACCCCCGCTACTTCCTGAGACTTAGAGACCGGCCCCAGCTCTCATCCTGCCCTGGACTTCCCTTCTGGACAAACCTCCCATCCTGCCCTGGACTTCCCTTCTGGACAAAGAGCTGCCATCTTGCCTCGGACTTCCCATCTGGACAATAACACCCATCCTGCTTCGGCCTTCTCATCTGGACAACAGCTCCCAACCTGCCTCGCACTTCCCATTTGGACAAGAGAGTCCCATCTGGACAAGAGAGAGAGACTTCCCGAATCTGTCAGCTCTTTCTGCACCAAGTGCACCAATAAGACCAAGATCGAGCACAAGGAGATGGGCAGACGTCAAGGCAGAAGTACATACAACAAAATGAAGAGCAATACAGCATCACCAGAACCTAGCCCTCCTCCAACATCTAGAGCTGATCATCAAAAATTGGAAGAAGCAGAAGAAAACAGCCTTATGAATAACATCATGAGGAAGGTAGAGGCTTATATAGAGGAACAGACAAAAAAATGGCAAGAACGCTGTAAAAACCTAGAGGAAAGGTCAATTAAATTAGAAGAAAACAATAAAGTCCTGGAAGAAAACAATAAAGCACTGAAAGAAAGCCATGAAAAAGCAATGAAACAGGTCCAAGACCTGCAAAGGGAAATAGAAAAAATGAAGAAGACACAAACAGAGGGAATGCTGGAAATAGAAAATCTAAGTAAACGATCAGGAACTTCAGAAGCAAGTATAACCAACAGAATGCAAGTGATGGAAGAGAGGATCTCTGGCGTTGAAGATAAGGTAGAAGAAATAGATTCATCAGTCAAAGAAAACACTAAAGCCAACAAAGTCATGACCCAAAATGTCCAAGAAATCTGGGACACCATGAAAAGACCAAACCTGAGAATAATAGGGATAGAAGAAGGAGAAGAATACCAACTTAAAGGCACAGAAAATATATTCAACAAGATCATAGAAGAAAACTTTCCCAACTTAAAGAAGGAAATGCCTATGAAGATACAAGAAGCCTATAGAACACCAAATAGACTAGACCCCCAAAAAAAGTCCCCTCGCCACATAATAATTAAACAACTAAACATACAGAATAAAGAAAGAATATTAAGAGCGGCAAAGGAAAAAGGCCAAGTAACCTATAAAGGCAAACCCATCAGAATAACACCCGATTTCTCAATGGAGACTTTGAAAGCCAGAAGAACATGGACAGATGTAATGCAGACACTAAGAGACCATGGATACCAGCCTAGACTAATATACCCAGCAAAACTTTCAATCATCATAGACGGAGTGAACAAGACATTTCAAGACAAAGCCAGATTTAAACAATACTTATCCACAAACCCAGCCCTACAGAAAGCACTAGAAGGAAAATTCCAACCCAAGGAAGTCAGATACACCCTTGAAAACACAGGCAATAGATAACACCACAGCAGTAAACCCCAAAGATAAGAAGTACAGACACACTACCACCAAAAAATAACAGGAATGAACAACCACTGGTCATTAATATCTCTTAATATCAATGGACTTAATTCGCCTATAAAAAGACACAGGTTTACAGAATGGATACGAAAGCAGGACCCCTCTTTCTGTTGCATACAAGAAACACACCTCAAAAACAATGACAGACACTACCTAAGAATAAAAGGCTGGGAAAAGACTTTCCAATCAAATGGTCTTAAGAAACAAGCGGGTGTAGCCATCCTGATATCCAACAAAATAGACTTCAAACTAAAATCAATCAAAAGAGATCTAGAAGGGCATTACATATTCATCACAGGAAGGATCCACCAAGAGGAAGTTTCAGTTCTGAACATTTATGCCCCAAACATAAGGGCACACACATATGTAAAAGAAACACTACTAAAGCTTAAACCACATATAAAACCCCACACATTAATAGTGGGAGACTTCAACACCCCACTTTCACCACTGGACAGATCTCCTAAATGGAAACTTAACAGAGAAATAAAGGACTTAACTGATGTCATGACCCAAATGGACTTAATTGATATCTACAGAACATTCCATCCTAACAAAAAAGAATTTACTTTCTTCTCAGCACCCCATGGAACCTTCTCCAAAGTTGACCACATACTTGGCCACAAAGCAAATCTCAACAGATACAAAACAATTGGAATAGCCTCCTGTGTTCTATCAGACCACCAAGGTTTAAAGTTAGATTTCAACAACAACAAAAACTACAGAAAACCTACAATCTCATGGAAACTGAATAATGCTCAACTGAATCACCAATGGGTTAGGGAAGAAATAAAGAAAGAAATTAAAGAATTCCTAGAGATCAACGAAAATGAAGACACCACATACCCAAACCTATGGGACACTATGAAAGCAGTGCTAAGAGGGAAATTCATAGCACTAAATGCTCACATAAAGAAGTTGGAGAAATCTCACACTAGTGACTTAACTGCACACCTGAAAGCTCTAGAACAAGAAGAAGCAAAGTCTCCCAAGAAGAATAGATGCCAGGAAATCATCAAAGTGAGAGCTGAAATTAATGAAATAGAAACAAAGAGAACAATACAAAAAATCAATGAAACAAAGAGTTGGTTCTTTGAGAAAATCAACAAGATAGACAAGCCCTTATCCAAACTAACCAAAAAACAGAGA